>JAGDQO010002420.1:0-21425 GCA_018342035.1 Solanum appendiculatum | reverse complement strand
CCCCAAGAAATTAAAGGCACATGAAAATAACTTAAAGTCTCTTGAAACCTCAGGTCAGAGGAAAATTATAAAACAGGTGCTTAAGACAATACGTCTCCCTAGATGGGCTAAGAAGAATCTAATTCATCCTTTCTCTAACAAACAGGGACCCAAGTGGATCTGGGTGCCCAAAACTAACCCTTGAATATTATTGCAGTAATCAGTGAGGGGAAAACAGAAGCAGTGGTACTTGGACAACGCTTGCTCCAGACATATGACTGGTAATAAAGATAACTTTCCTCACTGAGCAATTTTGATGGTAGGATTGTAGCTTTTGGAAATGGAAAAACTGGAAAAATTCAAGGAATAGGAAAGGTCGGTCAACATCATACACAAGCGATAGAAAATGAGTACTATGCGAAGGGACTACAACATAATCTGCTTAGCGTGTCCCAAATGTGTGATAAAGGAAATAATGTAGTGTTCACGCCACATGAATGCAGAGTGGTAAACTCAGTATCCGGGAAACTGGTTCTTTTTGGAAAAAGGAATAAGAATGTTTACACAACTGATATCACGAGTTCTAAGGAGAATTCTCTAAAAAAACTTAGTGTTATCTCTGACAATTCACTGCTTTGGCACAAAAGGCTGGGCACATTAGCCTCTCAACTATAAACAAGATCATCTCTAAGGATCTGGTCAAAGGGCTGCCATCAAGCAAATTCAATGATGAATAGGTCTGTGGAGCATGTGCCCAAGGGAAACACGTAAGATCGTCTTTTAAACCAAAGACAATGGTAAGTACTACTAAACCTCTGGAACTACTTCATATGGACCTATGTGGGCCAATGCATGTACAAAGTAAAGGGGGAAAAATACTACACCAGGTTCTCTGGACCATATACCTTGCATCAAAAGATGAGACCTACGACATGTTTGAAATCTTTATGAAACTGGTCCAGAAGAAATTCAACAGGGAAATAACCAGTATTCGTTCAGATCATGGACTAGAATTTGAAAATTCAAAGTTTCTAGAATTTTGTGCTAACAATGGGTTCGATCATAATTTCTCTGCACTCAGAACACCACAACAAAATGGTGTGGTTGAACTAAAAAATAGAACGCTAGAAGATATCGCGCGAATCATGTTGATATCAAGTAATCTCCCAAAATCCTACTAGGCTGAAGCAGTAAACACATCATGCTATCTAATCAACAGATTCATGATCAGGTCATTATTGAATAAAACTCCATATGAATTGTTAAAAGGGGGAAAACCAAATCTAGCACACCTCAGAACTTTTGGATGCACATGTTATGTCCATAACAATGGAAATGATGCCCTGGGAAAGTTCGATGCCAAAAGCGATGAAGGAATCTTTCTTGGGTACTTATCACAAAGCAAGGCCTACAAGGTGTTCAACAGAAGAACAAATCGAGTAGAGGAAAGCATCCATGTCATCTTCGATGAAGGAAACAGTCAAGCCAAGGAAAACCCAGAGGATGATCAGCATGATATAGATATGGCAAGCCCACATTAACATGAAGAGATCAAGTCTGATGCTGACCATGAAGATGAACCATGGGCTGAGTCAACTCAAAAATCTTCTGAAGCAGAAGAGACAAAAGACGGGGAAACATCTATTGAACCAGGTCCTTCATCATCATCAGAATATGCTCACTCCATTCATCCAGGAAACTGGAAACACCAAAGCTCACATCCAGTACAAAACATATGTACTCCTCTAGACTCAGGGATTCATACAAGATCTAAGATAAGGAACATGTGTGCATTCTCAGCTTATCTATGCATGATCGAACCAAAGAATAATAAAGAAGTCCTTCTAGATCCAGATTGTATTCTTGCCATGCAGGAAGAGCTAAATCAATTTGAACGAAGCAAAGTCTGGAACTTGGTCTCTCGACCTGATGGTAGGATAGTTATAGGCACAAGATGGGTTTTCAGGAACAATATCAATGATCAAGAACAAGTCACTCGAAACAAGGCCAGATTAGTAGTTCAAGGATACAACCAAGAAGAAGGAATAGACTATGATGAAACGTTCGCTCCCGTAGTAAGAATGGAGGCTATTAGGAAGTTGATAGCCTTTGCTGCTCACATGGAATTCAGACTTTATCAGATGGACGTCAAAAATGCTTTCTTGAATGGGTTCCTACAAGAAGAGGTGTACGTGAAACAACCCCCAGGGTTCAAAAATTCAGATCACCCTGAGTTTGTCTACAAACTAGAAAAGGCCCCCTGTATGGTCTAAAGAAAGCACCAAGGGCATGGTATGACAGATTATCAACGTTTCTTCTATCCCACAGATATTCAAGAGGAAAAATTGACAATACACTGTTCCTTTGAAAACAAGGTAAGGATCTACTCATAGTGTAGGTATATGTGGATGATATCATCTTTGGAGGAACAGATGCATAATTGGGAGTCGAATTCGCAAAACTAATGAGCACTGAATTCGAGATGAGTATGATGAGAGAACTTAACTTTTTCTTAGGACTACAAATCAAGCAATCACCATCAGGGACGTCCATCCATCAGCCAAAATACATAAAGGAGCTACTAAAGAAGTTTGAGATGAATGAAGACAAGACGAATGATACCCAATTGGAACAACAACCAAGTTGAATAAAGATGAACCAGGTGCTCCAGTGAATGGCAGAAAGTACAGAGGAATGATTGGCTCCCTTCTATACTTAGCAGCAAGCAAACCCGACATTGTATTCAGTGTTAATCTATGTGCACACTTTCAATCATGTCCTAAGGAATCTCACTTGAAGGCTGTGAAAAGAATACTTCGATATCTTAAAGGAACTGTGAACCTAGTGCTCTGGTATCCAACAGGAGATTCATTCGGTCTAGTTGGATTTGCTGATGCAGATTATGCCAGATACCTGGTAGATAAGAAAAGTACGTCTTGTATGGCTCACTTCTTAGGACCATGTCTCGTGTCATAGGCTACAAGGAAGCAGAACTCAGTCGCTTTATCTACTGCCGAAGCAGAATATGTTGCCGCTGCCTCATGTTGTGCACAACTCTTGTGGATCAAACAACAGCTTGAAGACTTTGGCATATGCATGGGATGCATACCTATCAAATGTGACAACACGAGTGCTGTGAATATGGCAAATAATCCGGTACAACACAAGCGAACAAAGCACATTGATGTACGCCATCACTTTCTCCGGGACAATGTAGAAAAGGGGTACATCATGATGACCTCTTGCAAAACTGAGGATTAGGTCGCTGACATCTTCACCAAAGTACTTGGAAGAGAGCAATTTCAATGGAATCGCTTAGCTCTGGGATTGGTGTATCAAGACTAAATGGCTAATGATATTACCCTTAGCTTCTTACTACTATGATATGAAAGTACTATCTCAGCAAGGACCAGGTTCTCATCATAATAGGTATGCACTAATCCTCATTATATTCAGACAATACATTACATGTCAATATATGATCTAATGTCTTAAGAAGCATAAGAACCAGGTCCGCCTAATCCCCACATGACTATCATACAAAACTATTATTTTCTACGCGGGAAAAGTAATAGTGCAAAACTCCTCAACTTCTCACAAAACCTAAACCGTCTCTCATCTTTCCCATTAAACTGTCAGAAATAATCATTATCCCCTCTCCATAATACCATCGATCACCATCTCCAAAAAGAAAAAGAAAAGAACTCTCTAAATCCTTTCCCCAAACCCAAAATAACTCTCAAGAATGTCAAATCCCCTGAACCTAGTAGACTACTCCGATGATGAGGAATCTTCCTCGCATGAAGGATCCCTCATCCCTGCACCACCGCAGGGAGAAACCCTCACAACCAAATCCCCATCTCCTATTCAGTCTCCATCCTCCCCCCTTTCGGTTACCATCTCTGATCAAGCCACCATCGCCTCTACCCCCATATGCCTCCAGAGAACCCTTCACACCATCCCCCTTTCCAGAAAATCTTTAAAAACCTCATTTATCCATCTTCCCCATTAGAAATTCCTAACCCTAACCCTAACCCTAACTCCTCGCCCAAATAATCTCCACAACAAGTAGACCAAACTCCACCCACACCCATCTCCATACCAGTATCTACTACAGATTATCCTGCTAAAGACATTGACGAGATACCTCTAAGCCAACTTCGATGCATAGGGCCAAGAAAACCCCGCAAGCACATTGCTACCAAGAAGGTCATCATATTGCCCCCATTCACAAGGAGTGCCAGTCAAGTCCTAATCAATGAAGCTGCTGAAGCAAGCAAAAAATGCAGGCTTACTGGTACGTCTCCCATGAGTCCTTCCAAGTCTCTGGTAATACTTGACTCAAAGCCTGAGGAAGAACAAGATGAGTCTGTTAACTCTGATTCCGCTCCTCCTTCCCAAAAGTTGACTTAAAATGAAATTAAATTCTTGAACATAGGGAAGGAACAATATTTCAAAACAAAAGTGGTTTTAAGGGGACGAACCTTTCATCCTGAAATACGTACTATTCCTATTGTTCAAAAGATACTAGAGTTGTTAGACTTTCAGGGTTGGAGGGATCTATTTCTTGATACAAGGTTGGAAGTCTTTAAACCTGAGGTAATTGAATTTTATGTGAACCTAACTGTGTTGGAGGACAATGTTGCTACTTCGTCATTTAAGGGGTGGAACTGGTGTTTGATAAGGTCAGACTAGGCGAAATCCTCACTATTCCTACTGCTGGGTTAGCTGAGTACATTTGGCCAAGAGATGAAAATTGTCTACTTACTTCTAAGTATTCACAGGGGAGGGTTAGCACTAGACCACGTAAGGTGTTGAAAGGTGAAATGTCACATTTTCATAAGTTTTTGTTTGAGATTGTGCATAAGGGAATACTGCCAAGGGGAGAAAGAAGGCATGAGGCCTCATTCAGGGATATGTGAATTGCCCATGCACTAGAAAGTAAGGAACCTATTGACTGGTCTTCCCTCATGATAAGACATATGGCTCGTATCATTGATCCTAAGAAGCCTCATCAGTTAGCCTATGTAAATCTTCTCACCATTGTATTTAAAAACTTTGGTGTACCTTTGAAGGATGGTCGGGATCTTACAAGATATGACATGTTTACTAAGTCTACTTTAGCTGAGTGTAAACTCCTTGAAGATGATAAACCAGATCATGGTGCCACTCCACGTTCTGCAGGGCATGTTGCTAGTTTGTTGAATGAACTCCATGCTGCCAGGGCACAGAATGAGCTACTCAGAGGAGAAAATGCAGTCCTGAAGACCACGTTGGCTGAGTCTCAAGGGGAAATAACCGGGCTTAAGGACCAATTTCTTAAACAACAGCTTGAAGGGAAAGCTAGCGTGGATCGTGTACTTCAGTTACTAGCTAGTTCTCCACCTCCTCAAAACCCGTCTTCATCCAGTCCTTATTTCTCCAGTCTGCTTATTCCGCTTCATTTAAGACAATTTCGTATTTTGCTGTATTGTATGGTTCTAACTTTTTTTGTGGAGCTCTTTGAGCTTAAAATATGCTGCATACTATTTTGATGGGTATCTATACTTGCATTGTTATGCTTTTGCATTTGGTGTTAGAATGGCTAATATTTTTCGATCTGATTCTCTTTATGTTAGTATTGGTTCTGTCTTTTTGATATGCCAAAAGGGGGAAGAATAAATATGATATGAATATGATATATGTGTATGTGTATGTGCTTTTGTTTTTTATTAGTCATATCAGATGCAGAAGAAGGATATGTTTGTCATCATCAAAAAAGGGGAAATTGATGATTTGAAGAATCCCCTTCAAATACTTTTGATGATGACTGCACATGAACCAGGTTCACACAATAAGGTAACTCATGCAGAACTATGAAAAACAACAGCAAGAGGTAGTACATATCGAGCAGCAAATCATGATCGCACAAGGAAAGATCGAAAGAGTTGTTTTCCTAGGCAAACATGGAAAGAAGTACAAAATAAGACAATTAAGTCTCCTAGGCAAACAAGGAAGACAAATTCTGGTTGGACAAGGAATTAGTTTGAATTTGTTTTCTAGAGAAAATAAATAAAACTAATTTCTTTCCTAATAGGACTCTGCTAAGGCTTTATTCAAACTCTATAAAAGGAATAATGTTGAGACAGAAGAAGTGGGCTTCTGCAATCACAATTAAGAGAATTTTCCAGCAAAGGCAGAGCGCACCTATTGCATATTAATGAAAGTCATCATTTTGAGAGCAATAGCCATTGGAGCAAAACTGCAAGGCTTCGTCACAGCAACACTGGAACCACCTTCATGAGTTGTGTTCGAGTCTGAACTATTGAATGTTGAAGTCTGATCAATTAAAGGCTAGGGTTATTAGTCTTTGTTGATTTGTTCTAGGTTTATTATTGAGTTGTAATAATTCCTAGGTTAAAGAACAAGAAGTGGGTTTGACTTCTTGAAGAGTAGTTAGTGAAGTTTGTAAAAAGAAGCGAGTTTGACTTCTTAGAAAGTGAGTTTGAGAGAATTGTAACAAGAAGCGAGTTTGACTTCTTGGAGAGTTGTGTTCGAGAGTTGTGAGTGAGTTGTAGCAAGGAGTGGGTTTGACTTCTTGGATAGCTGAGTCGTGAGAGAGTTGTAATAAGAAGTGGATTTGACTTCTTGGAGAGTAGAGTCTGTGATTATAGCTAATCGTTAGAGGATAGAGGTGTTAGAGTTAGTTCATTGATTATTGAGTTGTAATCTTGACTTAAGTAATAAAACAGAGGTGAAGTTTTCCCTTCCTTGAGAGAGGAAGGTTTTCACAATAAATTATGTGTTTTATTGTGTTGCAAGTTTTAAGTAGGCAAGACGTTCAAGAACTAGGTTCTTGTACAACAGGGCAAGATTTCTTCAACTATCTTCTCTTTCATCACAATATTCACATAGGAGCTACCCCTTGTTTGCCGGTCTTCAGACTAGCTAATAAATATTAGCCATTTAAACTTCTTTGTAGATCCAAGATCTTAACCTTCACACCCTCAAAAGGCACCATACTAGATATGTTCACTTACACAATTTACCAAATTAACAAGTGAGGCAACATACATATAGGATCACACAACTCTGGAGTCAATGAATCCATGAAGAATACACCCTAAGAAAGAACCAATGAATTTCCTGTAATGGTGTATGGCAAAGCACCTGAATTCAATGATCACTCAAAACATAGGAACAAAATTAACTTTCTCTAAACCCTGATACTCTTTTACTTGGTGTTATTGTTGTGGTTGTTGCTGGGTCAATAAGTGTGTACTATAGCTACAACAAACTATGCTAGTATTAGGGGTAGTTGTGTGGCTTAACTATGGCTCTAATGGTCAAACCTATAATATATGCCAATATTCTTATGACACGCCCTTGGGTATCTCTTGTCAAACTTGATACAACTTGAACGTTAGTGTGATCTTAAACTCATATTACTCTGAAGTTGGGGGCATGGTGCCCTAAAACTTTGTACTTGATGGAAATGATTTCTATGGTCATACTTGGGCCGTAGAGTCTGAGATATTGTAATGACTATAGGACAATAACTATTCGTGAATGTCTTGATGCCCTTATATAAAAAAATGCAGTACCACCACCTATTTTATGACTAATGTTTGAGTAATCCCTCTTAGGGTGACTACTACCTCAATGCCTATAACACATACTTGTGCCTTTTTGGCATACTCCATTATGGTACTTCCCACACTTATTGCAAATAGTTCATAATGGCCTTCCGTGACCTAACTCGCCTTAAGATTGTGGGCCTGACACATATTGTCTAGAACTCATTATGATATTGCCTATTGGTATAACCCTCTTAATCTGTCCTCGTTCCATTATGATATTGCCTATTGGTATAACCCTCTTAATCTGTCCTCGTTCCATTATGATATTGCCTATTGGTATAACCCTCTTAATCTGTCCTCGTTCTTTATGTAATTCAACCCTCAACTCATGTTCCTCTTTCTGGTGCTGGTAGGTAATCTTGTTAGAGATATTCTGGTGCACGTAGTACATCTATTCTAATACAACAAATTTCACTACAATTATGAAATTAAGTGTGTTTGATCGAGAAAAATATAAAGATAGATGATCTCTTGAGAAGTTTTCGTATTGTATCCCTCTTTTCGCTAAAATATAATCACATATAATTTTTAACTAAGAAGTGTAAAGTGTTCACTTGCAAAAGATAGGCTTGTTGTCACTCGCAAAATTGTACTCATCACATATACATTTTGTACACTATCAATAAATGCAAGTTAAATTTATTAACGATAATGTTATGCAATCTGTATTTAAAATCAATACTAAAGACAACAAAACTTTGCAGAAACAGAAAAATTCCAAAGTTTAAATCATGTAGTTAAGAACATAAATTAATAACCTTAACAGAAATTAATAATTGTAAAACATATCAAAATCTGTAATAATTCTAAGAAACAGAAAGGAAAGAAAATCGAGTCCACTGAATGCACAGTGTCCCCTTAAGAAAATTATTTTCATCTAGTATCTGAGGTTTGAAATGGAATATATCCTCCCAGAATAGAACGATTCTATTCACCAGTGTATTGATACCTAAAACAATGGTGTCAGTGAGCCACTCAACGGCAGTAAAGTACACGAATATTTAATTATGCAGAAGAAGAAGAAGTTCAAAAATTTCGTAAGTAAAAAGTCTTAGTAATCACAGGTATTAATAGCCAAGATGCACTATTTCTGAAAGTTTGCAACCATTCAGAAATCACACGACCGTTCACGAAAGTTTGCAACCTTAAAAAATAGTCATGGTTGTTCCTGAAAATTACAACCTTTCAGAACAGTCATTTCAAAGGGTGGAAAATTCAAATAAAACGGGAAAGACGTTTTAAAACACGGGTTGCGCGCGCGGATCCGAGTTGGGTTAGGTCATTTCGGTTAATTAATTAAATAATTAATATTACTTAGGATATTATTTAATTAATAATTAATTAAATAATTAAAATAAACTTTGTCCAAAAAATAATCTCTCGATCGATCATTTTTCAAAGCCAAAGCCATAATCGTAGCCGAAGCCGAAATTGAGCCGAGTGAGCGACGACGGCGGCGCGAGGGAGTCCCTCTTTCCAATCTTTTTAACAACTAGTAGAAGTGTTTCTCTTTTTAAACACTTTAACTTTTCTTTCCACCACCAATGAGGGAGAGATGTTTTTTCTTACTAAAGCATAAGAGAACCTTTCAAATTGTTCTTTTCATCTTCCCTTCATTTCCCATTAATTCTTACTATATACCCAACAATTCCACACATGAATGGGGAATGGCTATAAAACAAAGGAATGCATAGACAAATGTGTACTTTACAATCAAGGATCAATTGAATCTGGATAAGTAGGTTTCCCTTTGAATTTTTCGTAGTGAACATATGTCGGATATACTCGGTCAATCAGTAGATGTGATATCCTTGAAATCATCGAACTTTGGTGTATACCTAGACAACCATATGTTACACAATCAACCCTTAACTGTTTATGGTTCTTACGGTTGTGTTCGTTTCAGCCATGAACACCTCCTGGTTTCATGAGTGTATAGTGAATAGGCTTTTTACAATGATTCTCTTTGAAGCGGCTTACACTTCACACTCACATAGGTGATTCCTAACTGTGTCATCAAGTAGATACACTATTTGATCAAAACTGCCAAACTTAGCAAATTATTAAAAAATTTAAGCTTTATTAACTCATTAACAAGCCTTGATATTTTAACCTTGTTCCTGAACATTGTCTTCATCATGAAAATGGATTGAGTTGATTGGCAATGCTGAACGGTCAGTCACAACTTTGTTTTCTCCTTAAACCTAGCTTTTGGGATCTCCAGTCTACTAGGTAGAGTTACCGCCATGATGACTTCCTAAGCCGTAAACTCATTCCCTTAGATGATCTTTCAACTGCCTCTCTCACTAGGCCTTTTGTTAGTGGATCTGACACATTATCTCTTGACTTTACATAGTCAATTGTAATAATTCCACTAGAGAGCAGTTGTCTTACGGTATTATGTCTCCGTTGTATATGACGAGATTTCTCGTTGTATATGACGAGATTTCTTGTTGTACATGACGCTCCCTGCCCTACCTATTGCTGATTGACTATCACAATGTATGCATATAGGTCCCACATATTTGGTCCAGATTCCATTATAGAACGAGCAATACATGTCTGTTTGGATGATTTTCATGAGACTGATCCTCCACTAAGTGTAAACACATACCCACTTTTGGATTTTTCTTTATTTGACCCGGTGATCCAATTTACATTGCTATATCCTTCAATCACGGTAGGAAATTTGTTATAATGCAAGGCATAGTGTTGTGTATTTTTCAGATACCCCAACACACGTTTCATTGCCATGAGTTTAATTAGGATTACTAGTGAACTGACTCAGCTTGCTAATAGCACATGCTATATCTGGTCGTGTACAATTTATAATATACATCAAACTTCCCAACATTCAGGCATAATCCAATTGAGAGTCACTTTCTCTTTCATTCCTTTGAAATGTAAAACTTATATCAATTGGAGTCTTGACAACGTTGAAATTCAAGTACTTGAACTTGTCCAATACTCTTTCTATATAATGAGATTGAGAAAGTGCTAGTCCTTGAGGAGCTTTATGAATTTTGATTCCTAAGATCAAATCAGCAACTCCAAAATCCTTCATATCGAACTTGCTGGACAACATACGCTTAGTAACATTTATATCGTCAATATCTTTACTCATTATTAACATGTCATCAGCATACAAACAAACATTGACTTTATGATTTGGAATATTTTTAATGTAGACACATTTATCACACTCGTTGATCTTGAGTTCATTTGCCAACATCGTTTGGTCAAATTTAGCATGCCATTGTTTGGGTGCTTGTTTGAGCCCATAAAGTGATGTAACAAGTCTGCACACTTTCTTTTCTTTACTAGGAACTACAAACCCCTCAGGTTGTTCCATGTAAATTTCTTCCTACAACACTCCATTCAAGAAGGCTATCTTAACATTCATTTGATGGATTTCAAGATCATGCACGACCGCTAGTGCTATTAACATTCTAACAGATGCTATCTTTTTCACTGGAGAGTATGTATCAAAGTAATCGAGACCTTTCTTTTGTCTGTATCTTTTGACTACAAGTCTAGCCTTATATTTGTCAATAGTCCCATCAGCTTTCATTTTCCTTTTAAAGATCTATTTTGATCCTAAAGGTTTATTTCTTGAAGGAAGATCAACCAATACCCAAGTATGATTATTCAAAATTGACTCAACCTCACTATTGACTGCTTCATTCCAAAATATTAGCTCAGAAGAAGACATCAGTGCTTTAAATGTTTGAGGCTCATTTTCAAATAGGAGTGCCACAAAATCTGGTCCGAAAGAAGTGAATTTTCATTGATGTTTACTACGCCTAGGATCTTCTCTAGATGGTGTATTTTCCTTTGGTTTTTCCCGTGGTCATTTAGATCTTTCACTTGTCGACTCACATTCAATTTTGTACGGATAAATGTGTTCAAAGAACTTAGTGTTATCTGACTCAATTATCGTATTAACATGAATTTCAAAATTATCAGATTTGTGAACCAAAAACCGACAAGCCTTACTATTCACAACATATCCAATAAATATAGAATCCACTGCCTTCTTGGGTAAAGAAACTTTTACCTTGGTTAAACAACCCCACACTTTAAAATATTTTAAGTTGGGTTTACTTCCTTTCCATAACTCATATGGAATAGATTGTGTTTTGCTTTGGGATACCCTATTGAGTATTTGGTTAGTCGTAAGGATAGCTTCCCCCCATAAGTTTTGCGATAAACCAGAACTGATTAACAAGACATATTAACAAGACATTCATTATTTCCTTTAATGTTATGTTCTTTCATTCTGCCATTTCGTTTGATTGTGGTGTGTAGGGGGCAATAGTTTGATGAATAATGCCACATTCTAAACATATCTTTGCAAAAGGAGATTCGTATTCTCCACCCCTATCACTCCGAATCATTTTTTATCTTTCGATTTAATTGATTCTCTTTTTCATTCTTGTATTGCTTAAATGCATCAATTGCTTCATCCTTACTATTGAGCAAATATACATAACAATATTGAGTGCAATCATCAATAAAAGTTATAAAGTACTTTTCCCACCGCAAGATGGTATTGACTTCATATCGCATATATATGTGTGAATTAAATCTAAAGGATTTGAATTTCCGTCAATAGACTTATAAAGATGTTTAACATATTTAGATTCAATACAAATTTCACATTTCAATTTAGCACACTTGAAGTCAGACAATACTTCTAAAGTAATCAATATTTGCAAGATTTTATAATTGACATGTCCCAAACGAGCATGCCATAAATCATTTGACTCCAATAAGTAAACAGAAGCAGAATTCTTATTAATACTGTCAACAACCATTACATTCAGTTTGGAAAGGCCCTTAGTGAGGTAGTCCGTTCCTAAGAACATCTCATTCTTACTTATTACAGTTTTGTCACTAACTATGACACACTTAAACCCATTTTTAATGAGCAATCCAGCTGAAACGAAATTCTTCCTAATGGTAGGAACATGCAGAACGTTGTTCAGAGTCAACACCTTACCGGATGTCATCTTCAACATTACTTTTTCAGTTCCTGCAATCTTTGTTGTTGTTGTGTTTCCCATGAATAGATCTTCATCAAACTCAGTAGGAGTATAATTTGCAAATGTTTCTCTTACATTGCAAATATGTCGAGTGGCACTTGAGTCGAGAAACCACTCCTTTAGATGTTCAACTAAGTTGCACTCCCAGATCATGGCACAGAGTTCATCTGATCTCTTGTGTTTTTTTCCCTTTCCCCCCCTTTTTTTCGGGGTTTTTTGTTGTTGGGGGTTGGAAGAGAGGGGAACAATTCTCTTTTTAAAACCCTTTCTGGTGCCATGATCTGGGAGTGCAACTTAGTTGAACATCTAAAGGAGTGGTTTCTCGACTCAAGTGCCACTCGACATATTTGCAATGTAAGAGAAGCATTTGCAAATTATACTCCTACTGAGTTTGATGAAGATCTATTCATGGGAAACACAACAACAACAAAGATTGCAGGAACTGAAAAAGTAATGTTGAAGATGACATCCGGTAAGGTGTTGACTCTGAACAACGTTCTGCATGTTCCTACCATTAGGAAGAATTTCGTTTCAGCTGGATTGCTCATTAAAAATGGGTTTAAGTGTGTCATAGTTAGTGACAAAACTGTAATAAGTAAGAATGAGATGTTCTTAGGAACGGACTACCTCACTAAGGGCCTTTCCAAACTGAATGTAATGGTTGTTGACAGTATTAATAAGAATTCTGCTTCTGTTTACTTATTGGAGTCAAATGATTTATGGCATGCTCGTTTGGGACATGTCAATTACAAAACCTTGCAAAAATTGATTACTTTAGAAGTATTGTCTGACTTCAAGTGTGAGAAATCAAAATGTGAAATTTGTGTTGAATCTAAGTTTGTTAAACATCCTTATAAGTCTATTGACAGGAATTCAAATCCTTTAGATTTAATTCACACAGATATATGCGATATGAAGTCAATACCATCTCGCGGTGGGAAAAAGTATTTTATAACTTTTATTGACGATTGCACTCGATATTGTTATGTATACTTTCTTAATAGTAAGGATGAAGCAATTGATGCATTTAAGCAATACAAGAATGAAGTGGAGAATCAATTAAATCGAAAGATAAAGATGATTCGGAGTGATAGGGGTGGAGAATATGAATCTCCTTTAGCAGAGATATGTTTAGAATATGGTATTATTCATCAAACTACTACTCCCTACACATCATAATCAAATGGAATGGCGGAACGAAAGAACAGAACATTAAAGGAAATGATGAATGCCTTGTTAATAAATTCTGATTTACCGCAAAGCTTGTGGGGGGGAAGGTATCCTTACGGCTAACCAAATACTAAATATGGTACCCCAAAGCAAAAAACAATCTATTCCATATGAGTTATGGAAAAGAACAAAACTCAACTTGAAATATTTTAAAGTGTGGGGTGTTTAGACAAGGTACAAGTTCCTTTACCCAAGAGGGTTAAAATTGGACCTAAAATAGTGGACTGTGTATTTTCTGATAATCTTGAAATTCATGTTAATACCTAGAGAGGATCCTAGGCGTAGTAAACGTCAACAGAAATCCACTTCATTTGGACTAGATTTTGTGGCACTCCTGTTTGAAAATAAGCCTCAAACATTTATAGCAGCAATGTCTTCCTCTGAGTCAACATTTTGGAAAGAAGCAGTCAATAGTGAGGTTGAGTAAATTTTGAATAACCATACTTGGGAATTGGTTGATCTTCCTCCAGGAAATATAACTTTAGGATCAAAATGAATCTTTAAAAGGAAATGAAAGCTGAAGGAACTATTGACAAATATAAGGCTAGACTTGTAGTCAAAGGATACAGAAAAAAGGAAGGTCTAGATTACTTTGATACATACTCTCCAGTGACAAGGATAACATCTATTAGGGTGTTAATAGCACTAGCGGTCGTGCATGATCTTGAAATCCATCAAAAAGATGTTAAGACAGCCTTCTTAAATGTAGAGTTGGAGGAAGAAATTTACATGGAACAACCTAAGGGGTTTGTAGTTCCTGGTAAAGAAAAGAAAGTGTGCAAACTTGCTAAGTCACTTTATGAGCTCAAACAAGCACCCAAACAATGGCATGCTAAATTTGACCAAACGATGTTGGCAAATTGATTCAAGATCAACGAGTGTGATAAATGTGTCTACATTAAAAACATTCTGAATCATGAAGTCATTGTTTGTTTGCATGTTGATGAAATGTTAATAATGAGTAAAGATATTGACGATATAAATACTACTAACCGCATGCTGTCCAGCAAGTTCAATATGAAGGACTTGTGAGTTGTTGATTTGATCTTAGGAATCAGAATTCATAAAACTCCTCGAGGACTAGCATTATCTCAATCTCATTATATTCAAAGAGTATTGGACAAGTTCAAGTACTTCAATTTCAACGATGTCAAGACTCCAATTAATATAAGATTTACATTTCAAAAGAATGAAGGTGAAAGTAACTCTCAATTTGATTATGCCAGAGTGTTGGGAAGTTTGATGTATATTATGAATTGTACGCGACCAGATATAGCATGTGCTATTGGCAATCTGAGTCGGTTCAATAGTAACCCTAATCAAACTCACTGGATGGCAATGAAATGTTTGTTGGGGTATCTAAAACATACACAACACTATGCGTTGCGTTATAACAAATATCCTACCATGATTGAAGGATATAGTGAGGCAAATTAGATTACCGGGTCAAATGAAGTAAAATCTACACGTGGGTATGTATTTACACTTGGTGGGGGACCAGTCTCTTGGAAATCATCCAAACAGACATGTATTGCTCGCTCTACAATGGAATCTGAATTTATTGCCTTAGATAAGGTCGGTGAAGAAGCTGAATGACTCTGGAATTTCTAAGAGGACATTCCATTTTGGCCCAAACCTGTGGGACCTATATGCATACATTGTGATAGTTAAGCAGCAATATATAGGGCAGGGAGCGTCATGTACAATGGGAAATCTCGTCATATACGACGAAGACATAATACCGTAAGACAACTACTCTCTAGTGGAATTATTACAATTGACTATGTAAAGTCAAGAGATAATGTGTCAGATCCACTAACAAAAGGCCTAGTGAGAGAGGCAGTTAAAACATCATCTAAGGGAATGGGTTTACGGCTTAGGACAAGTCATCATGGCGGTAACTCTACCTAGCAGACTGGAGATCCCAAGAGCTAGTTTCAAGGAGAAAACAAAGTTGTGACTGACGGTTCGGCATTGTCAATCAACTCAATCCATTCTCATGATGAAAACAATGTTTGAGAATAAGGTTAAAACATTAAGGCTTGTTAACGAGTGAATAAAGCTTAAAGTTTTTAATGATTTGCTAAGTTTGGCAACTTTGACCAAATAGTGTATCTACGCGATGACACGATTAGAAATCACCTATGTGAGTGTGAAGTGTAAGCCGTTCAAAGAGAATCATTGTAAAAATTCTATTCTCTATACACTCATGTAACCAGGAGGTGTTCATGGCTGAAACGAACACAATCGTAAGAACCATAAACGGTAAAGGGTTGATTGTGTGACATATGGTTGTCTAGGTATACACCAAAGCTCGACGGTTTCAAGGATATCATATCTACCGATTGACCGAGTATATCCGACATTTGTTCAGTATGGAAAGTTCAAAGGGAAACCTACTTATCAAGATGCAATTGATCCTTGCTTTTAAAGTACACACTCGTTCGTGCATTCCTTTGTGATATAGGCCTTCCACATTCATGTGGAGGATTGTTGGGTATATAGAAAGAATTAATGGGAAATGAAGGGAAGATGAAAAGAGAAATTTGAAAGGTTCTCTTATGCTTTAGTAAGAAAAAGCATTTATGTCACACCCCAACCTCAAGGGGCACAACTGGCACCTAATGCCAACACTTGGGCCTGAGCCGACCCTACTGAATCATTTGCTAATAGCACGTAGAAGCCACACATAGTTATGAAAAAAAACAAGTATATCTCGGCTTAAAAATAAGCCCTTGGCCGGCATGGCTCCTGTCAACAACCCTATAAAGGATATCACTACTCACACAATTCATATAAAAAAAATATCCAAGTAGCACATAAATCCTGTTTGGGCCGTCGAGGACACCATGATCTCTATACAAAAACGAAGAAATGTTATGTATCAAGATAATAAATCAAACCATCACCAAACTTCGGCCAACCAACAAACAAGGCCAACATGGACAATAACGTGGCTGTATAACCCGACAAACTAGTCTGCAAGCCTCGAAGAGTAGTAAAGCTTGGGGCCCTAAAAACTATATATAACAAAATCCAACAAACCCTATTTACTCTGGCAGCTCCAGAGGAAAGGGGCTAGCCAACCTACTGGAACTCAACCGTGCTGCTGGAGAGGTCTATCAATTCGTCTCTCGGGACCTGCAGGCATGAATGCAGTGCCCCCAAGCAATGGGGCGTTAGTATGAAATAATGTACCAAGTATGAAAGGCGATAGACTAAATGAGAAAGTATCATAATAAACCAAAAACGATCATGTAAGGAAATAAAAAATAAGATAGCATGCTCACTCGCTACTAATTCTAAACATACAAAAATAATCAAACAACAACCTAACCAAGCCCCCATAAGCTCGGCAGGTACAAAAAAACAAACAAGACCACCTACATAGGCCCCCATAAGCCCAGAAGGTGCCAAATCAATCTACATACCCCTATCGGTAGCCCCTTGTCTTTGTAGAAAGTCACATAGACCTCTTAGGCAACGATATAGCCCCGTAGGCAGCGTATACCCCTCTTAGGCAACAACATAGTCCTGTAGGCAACACATAACCCTCTTTTGCATCAATATAGCCCCGTAGGCAACACATAGCCCTCTTTGGCATCAATATTGCCCCGTAGGCAACACATAGCCTCTTTGGCATCAATATATCCCTGTAGGCAACACATAGCCCTCTTTGGCATCAATATAGACACGTAGGCAACACATAGCCCTCTTTGGCATTAATAAAGCCCCTTAGGCAGTTCATAGCTCTGCAGCTAACCACAATAGCCCCATGGGCAATAACAAACAATTCAATAGGCTAAAGGCGACCAATTTAGATATAAACATTCTATAGAGTAGTCTATCAGTCGTTCCCAATATAGGTCCATTATTAACAAATTAGGAGTCCCAACAATGAAGGTTTATGACAACTCAATCAGCCAATAACTCACAATTATATCTACGAGCTCACCAACGATAACAACCATATTATATCGCTCCTAAGCTTTAAGGAAACATGTTGAACAAAGGGAATAGCCTTAACATACCTTTTTCTTTATAGATTATGCTGAATAATACCTCTGCCCACACCACTAAAACACTAAAAATATAAGGGTAAACTCAATTAATAATTAAGGACAAGAAATTACTACGACAATTCGACAATCGATACGGTTTCCTATTGTAAATTACTATCCGAGACCTAAGGTATCAATAAACCAATAAAAGATTGTTCTTACCTTTCTTTACACGCCCAAAACACCTGAACAAACTCAAACCAATTAAAAACCCCTGCTGCCACAACCTCCACGGAGCTACACCACACAATTCTCAATGAAAACTATACCAAAACGACGAGCTCGCGACGTAGGGCAATTTTCATTAAAGAACCAAGAAGAGATCATGAACATACAAGGATGATTTAACGAGCAATTCTCTGATTTTTCTGGGTTTCTTACGAGCTGGAATGAAAAAAAATGATGAAGATGCTATTTTATAAAGCTCCACCGACCTAGGGGACCCACTAGCCACCTCTGTTGCGCAGTCTGTACAAAAAAGTGAATATCTCTCTATTATGATGTCGTATGAATAAACAGTTTAATGCGTTGGAAACTAGACTCGTAGATCTTCAATTTGATATGTTGTGGGCCCTCTAACGCTTTCTAGGTTGGGATAAAACCTCTACAACATTTGCACTAAATTTCACAGAAATCTTTGAAAAGGAACTTGCGATAACTTTCGCCAAATTTTATTACTACACCCGCTTAACTTCAAAAATTAAGATACAACCCTTGAGAACTTAAAACATTACACCACATCATTACTACTTTATTAATCACTCCTCATATTGCCACAAAGATATAAGTTACGTTAGAGTTCCGAAAAATCGGGGTGTTACAATTTCTCCCTCATTGGTGGTGGAAAGAAAAGCTAAAGTGTTTAAATAGAGAAACACTTCTACTAGTTGTTAAAAGGGTTGGAAAGAGGGACCCCCTCATGCCGTCGTCGCTCGCTCGCTCAACTCGGGTTCGACTTCGAAAAATGATCGATCCAGAGATTATTTTTCAAAAAAAGCTTATCTTAATTATTTAATTAATTAATTATTAATTAAATAATAGCCTAAGAGAGGTTAATTATTTAATTAAATAACCAAAATAATCCAACCCAATTCGGATCTGCACAACCCGTGTTTTAAAATGTCTTTCCCATTTTATTTAAATTTCTCACCGTTTGAAATGGCTATTCTGAAAGGTTGTAACTTTCAGGAACATCCATGACTGTTCTGGAAGGTTGTAAATTTTTATGAACGATCGTGTGGTTTTTGAAAGGTTGCAAACTTTCGGAAACAGTGCTTCTTGGCTATAAATACATGTGATTCCTCATACTTTTTACTTACGAAATTTCTAAACTTCTTCTTCTTCTGAATAATTAAATACTCGTGTACTTTACTTCCATTGAGGTGCTCGCTGACACCATTGTTTTGAGTATCAATACACTGGTGAATAAAATCGTTCTATTCAGGAAGGATCTATTCCATTTCAAACCTCGGATGCTAGAGGGGAATAATTTCCTTAAGAGGACATTTTGCATTCATTGGGCTCGATTTTCTTTCCTTTTTGTTTCATACAATTGTTACAGATTCTGGTATGTTTAATTTCTGTTAATGTTATTAATTTCTGTTCTTCACTAAATAATTTAAACTTTGGAGTTTTTCTATTTTTACAATGTTTTGTTGTCATTAGTATTGGTTTTAAATATAGATTGCTTAACAATCTTAAGGAAATTACTATTTTATTTGTTAATATGTATTTGTGGGTGGAGACTAAAACCTTCGTGGTTTTCTACTCCAATAAAGTTTGCAATTTTACTTATTGTTTACTGAATCAATTGCATTGATTTTTGTTTATCAGAAATGGTAATTGATAGTTCTACAAATTTTGTGGTTGTTGCTGCACCAACCCAAACTACTAAGCCACCGGCAGAGCAATCGGAAAAATTCTCTAGTGTGAATTTCAAAGGGTGGCAGCAACGGGTATTTTTCTTACTTACCACTCTTGGTTTGCAGAAATTTATCAATGAAGAAACTCCTGTGCCTGCTACTGATATGTCAGACTGAGAAAAGTTCATGATTATTGAAGCATGAAAACAGGCAAACTTCCTATGTAAGGGCTATATTTAAAGTGTTTTAGAGGATGACTTATATAATATATTCAGAGCATTGACAACTTCGAAAAAATTGCGGAATGCACTTGAGAAAAAGTATAAGACAGAAGATGCATACTTGGAAAAGTTTGTTGGTGCAAAGTTTTATACTATAAAAATGACAGATTAGCAAAAAATGTTGGATCACAAGTGCAAGATCTTTAACTTATTTTCCATGATCTTATTGCTAAGTACATGGTGGTTAATGAAGTTTTTCAAGTGGCTGCAATGATTGAGAAGTTACCTCCTTTGTGGAACGACTTCAAAAATTATTTAAAGCACAAGCGCAAGGAAATAAAGCTTGAAGATCTTGTGATAAGTCTCAGGATTGAAGAAGATAACAAGACCACCGAAAAGAAGTCTCATGGGAATTGAACAATAATGTGATTTAATATTGTTGAAGAGGCTCCTACAAAAGGCAAGAAAAGAAAGAAGTCCAACAGTCAGAAGTCAGAGCAGGCCAAGAAGAAATTTAAGGGAAATTGTTCAAATTGTGCAAAGACAGGCCACAAGTCTTCTGACTATCGTGCTCCAAGGAAGGACAAGGACAAAAGAAAAAGTCAATCGAACATGGTGGAAAAGATGGAGGACGCAGATGACCTCTGTGCAATGATCTCGGAGTGAAACTTACTTGAAAATCCAAAGGAGTGGTATCTCGACTCAGGTGCCACTCGACATGTTTACTCTGTAAGAGAAGCTTTTGCAAGTTATACTCCTCCTGAGTTCGATGAAGATCTTTTAGTGGGGAACACAGCAACAGTGAAGATTGCAGGAACATGAAAAGTAATATTGAAGATGACATCCGGTAAGGTGTTGACTCTGAACAATGTCCAGCACATTCCTACCATTAGGAAGAACCTGGTGTCTGTTGAACAGCTCATTAAGAATTGGTTTAAATGTGTCCTAGTTAGTGACAAAGTTGTAATAAGTAAGAATGAGATGTTCTTAGGAAAGGGCTACCTCACTGAGGGCCTTTCCAAGCTGAATGTAATGGTTGTTGACAATATTAATAAAAATTTTGCTTCTATTTACTTATTAGAGTCAAATGATTTATGGCATGCTCGTTTGGGACATGTCAATTAAAAAACCTTGCGAAAATAGTTTACTTCAGAAGTATTACATGACTTCAAGTGTGATAAATCGAAATGTAAATTTGTGTTAAATCTAAGTTTGTTAAACATCCTTATAAGTATAATGACAGGAATTCAAATCCTTTAGCTTTAATTCACACAGATATATGCGATATGAAGTAAATACCATCTCACGGTGGGAAAAAGTAGTTTATAATTTTTATTGACGATTGCACTCGATATTGTTATGTATATTTGCTTAATAGTAAGTATGAAACAATTGATGCATTTAAGCA
>JAGDQO010002419.1:0-37453 GCA_018342035.1 Solanum appendiculatum | reverse complement strand
AAGTCTATCTCCCTTTTGGGAGGAATACCAGGACTAATTCTGGTTCTTCTTTCTACCAAAATAAATCAAATTCAAAAACGCACAACCCTTTTTTACTTTACAATCAGCCTCCGACCCAAGGTGGTAAGGGCTAACTAAAGAGTAGGGTTTCAGAATCTATTTCCCTAACACTAACAAGATTATAAATCCAACCATTAGAAATCATTTTCCTAGCTTTTACGTAAGATATAAACTGACCCTTAGCATAATAATTTCCCGCTTCCGATGTCATGATAGTCCTTCAATCTATGGAAGTATAAAATGCACGAAGCCAATCCATCCCCTGAATAATATCAAAATCTAACATATCTAACTCTACAAGAATAACATAAGTGACTTTATGGGAAACAAAAATAGGGAAAATACGATAAACTCTTTTCACGACAATAGAATCACCAACAGGAGTAGAGACATGACAGGCATTAGGAAAGATTTTGGGAAAATTATCAAATCTCATGGCCACATAAGGAGTAATAAATTGCAACGTAGCACCCGAATCAACCAAAGCATAAACATCAAGGTGAAAGACATTCAACCTACTGGTCACAACATCCAGAGAACCCTCGTGATCCTATCGAGTCTGAACAGCAGAAAATATGTTTTGCTTCATAGCACTGGAACCACTAGACTTAACTTGCCTACCATCTTTTCCTTTGTTCATCGGTCAATCCTTTATCTTATGACCACTCTTTCCACAACCAAGACAGCTATCAGAACAGGCCAAGCATTTACCCTCATGTTTCTTGCCACACCTTGTGCAAGTAGTCACAGAAGACCCATTACCACTAAAACCTTGAGGCATAGGGTTAGGCTCCCTATCTTTGTTGAACTTAGAGGTTGGAGCATTAGAAGATCCTTGCCTGAAAAACCTTTGCCAGAATTTAGAGCGACCATGTCTACCAGACGTAGAATAAGAAGAGTCACCATCACCCACACGAGCCCTCTTAAACTCTCTTAACCTTTCTTTGAGTTCTGTTCCTTAATTTGTTGTGCATGAACCATCAATCTAGAGATATCCATTTCCTTGATTAGCATGGCGGTTCGGAACTATTTGACAACCAAGTAAGAAATACTTGACACAAACTTACTCGTTCTTGCCCTAGAGTCAGCAACCATAGCCGGAGCATACATAGCCAATTGAGTAAATTTCGAAGCATACACCTTCACACTCATTTTACCATGTCGGAGATTAATGAATTCAAGTACTTTTGCCTCCCTCATCTCAAGAGGAAACAAAAGATCAAGAAAAGTTCCTTTGAATTTGTCCCAATCAAGGGAACCAGCATCAACATCCCTCTCACCTTTCCATTGTTTAAACCAAACTTGAGCAACACACTTAAGTTAAATAGCGGCTAATTATGCCTTCTCTACTGTAGTCACTTGATGAGTGGTAGATTTACACTTATTTGAGGCCTATTCAGCTCAACAATTAGTGTCCTCAATGCCTAATTATGTCTTATTCTTATGATATTTTGATGATTTACAACTATAAAGGCTAAAATATGAGGCAAGGATGAATGTCTGTGAAAATGGCCAAAAACATGAAAAGAAGTGTAAACTCCACAGTATTAATCGCCTAACAAGAATGGCAGATGACCTAATGGGCATGACCTCGTGCAAGTTGACAATGCTCAGCATTGTATTAATTGAGGCAAATCGGTTAACTGAAAGAGGAATGGCGATATGCCAAATGAGAAAGGTGAACATGTTGACCATCACCAAAGGTGACAGACTTGGAGAAAAATTGAAAGCTTAAGAAGTCGAACAAAGGTGGAACATGATGATTCACCAAATGTAAAAGGTAGACTCGAAAGAGCTCACCGACTGATGTTCAAATACTTGAAGTCTGACGCAACACAAAGGCGAGCTAAAAGAGCAAATGACGGTTCACCGAATATGCTTGGCGAGCCCAACTAATGTGACCTAATGGTCAGGCATTGAGTTTTGGACCAATTTTAGGAACCTATAAATAACCCAAATGAGAGAAAAAAAAGAAGAAAAATAGTTGGATAGTTTTGAATCTTTTACAGAGAGAAACATTTTACTTTGTGAAGACACTTTTCTAGTTTTGGCTTTTTCAACTCTGCTCTTGAATTCGACAAATTGAAGTTGGAATCTAAGTGGGTATCGCTTGTAATTGCTTAATTTCATGTTACCCATGGATGCTTGCAATTTAGGTTTGATGTCTGTAACTTTCTTGAAAATAGAGGTTCTGGGTCGGATCTATTTGCCCTATATCTGCATCGAAAGAGAGAATAGTGTAAGGTATTGTGTTGTTTAGTAATGCGCATAAATGAGATTAAAAGGAGATTCTATGAGATCGAAATAAGATTGGTGTCATTGAGGATGACCCAACCTATCAATGAATGTTCATCACTATAAAGCAACATAATTACCCCTATGTGACATCAATTTCCAATCCCCGCACCCCTAGATTGCTTGTTACTTGATTGAATTTATGAAATCTTAGCTTAATTGTGACTTTTGAAACAAAACTTTTTTTATAAATTTGGTGGAATCATCCACCCATTGTTCCTATTGCTGCAAATGAATTGATTTGTAATCTAAATTTCTTAGTAGAATTCCTTGCCTTGTATCATTTCCTGTGGGATTCGACCCCGACTCTTAGTTGGGTATTTATATTGACGATGACGGCTTACTCTTTGGATTAGTTTTGAAGAGAAGTTTGAGTGTTACAAAAAATGGCGCCGTTGTTGGGAATTGATGGCTAGAAATTCCATTTTTGAAATTAGTTTGTAGAATTGTTTAGTTGTAGTGGAATGTTGCTTGGTGTTGTGGTTTGCTGATTAGCAAGTTTAGAACATGAGTGACCATGGTAGTGACAACCATAGTTACTACGGGTTAAATGACAACATGGGTGATTTGAATGATATACATGTAAACATCATTCAAACCACGGGAGCCATCCGAATACCTCCCATAGCAGGGAGGGTAGTTTTTCATCTGACCAGAACAATGTTACAATTTCTCCAACTGAGAGGCATGTTTGGGGGATTATCCCACAAAGATCCCCATGAACACCTTCAAAATTTTGTGGAAGTATGTGGGTCATTTGTGTTCAATTACATGTCACAAGAGTCCGTAAGGTTGAGGTTATTCCCTCTTTCTTTGACGAAAGAAGCTACAAGATGATTGGCGAAATTGCCAAATAATTCTATTACTTCTTGGGAGGAGTTGACTCAAGCTTTCTTAGAGAGATTCTTTCCCCCATCAAAGATGGTTAAACTCAGGATCGAAATCCAAAATTTCAAATGAGCCGGAGGTGAACCTCCACATGAGACTTGGTTACGGTTCAAGAAATTACTCTTGCAATGTCCAACAAATGGTGTTCCAGACAATTTACTTCTACAATACTTCTATTGAATCCTTGGTTAAGTCAATAAAGGTTTTGCTGATCAATTGGTCCAAGGAGTTTAATGAGGCAACTGTATAAAGTAGCAGCATTGTTACCAGATGATATGACAAAAGTTAACTGAGCATAGCATACTAGAGAGGACCATGTGTCTACTAAACAACTGTGCATGAGCAAAGAACAATTGAGAAGGATAATGAGTGAGATGAAAATATGGCAAAAATGATGACCTACCTTGATTTGTTGTCTAAACATGTCATGGGAGGTGGTTTGAAGTCAGTGAATGCGGTTGGAACAAGTATTGGGCAGTGCCCGAAGGATGCTAAGTTAGAAACATTATACAACGAGGAAGTACAATATTTGGGAAACCAAATGGGGGGTTCTCACCCAAACTACCAGTGACAAGGTGGGAAACAAGGTTGAAATGAGCGAGATAGTGGTTTGAAAGATTGGAGAGGTAAAAATTGGAGAGATAGGGAGGTTAAAAAGATAGATATATTCCTCACCAAGATCGTCCATGACCAAATGAACTAGCTGGTCCAAAAGGAAACTGAACCAAGGAAATGCTCACAAGGATCTTTAACAAGGTTGAAGGATCCGACAAGGTGTTGAAAGAATTGAAAAATGACTTCTCCACCTTATCTCAACGGTGACCTCTTATTCAGTGTCTATCAAACTATTGGAGACTTAGATGTGCTAGATCTCCACTCATCTCAATCCAAGGAAAAAGGGAACGTTGCCTACTGACACTATCCCAAATCCCAAAAATGAATGTTGAGGAAGTGATAACTATGTCTTGCCACAACGTTAAATAAGGCACTTCTTGGTAGGCACTGCAAGTTTTTACTTTTGTTTTATTGCTTTCAATGACGTGTGTTGTAAGTGCAGGTTGAAAGGAAGTCAAACTGCTGCGAAGGACAATCTGGGCGATGCCAAAACCATAACGGTGATCCACCTATGGATTTATGCAGACACATTCTTTTCCTCTTTTTGAGCTAGAAAATATGGAAAAGTATACTTTCAACTTAGGTGATCTGAGCTCCAAATGGTGATCCGCCGAAGTACACTTTGCGGACTCCATCGAGTTGATCGAATTAGCCTCTAGTTTTGGTATTCATTCAGGCCTTTTCGATGAGCTTCAACTCCATTTGGCGATCCATCCCGAACTCACTTGGTGACATTTGTCGTGACCAGCGAACGTGCTTGGTATAAAAAGGGCAAAGGTTTTTCCATATTCTAAAAGAAAACCCTTTGCTATATTTGAGATCGTCTTCTTCCCTTAGCTTCCAATATCATATTATAGTGTGTGATAGTCCTCTTTGTGTGTTTTTCAAGTACTACGAATGATTGCATTGCGTATTTTGTTGACCCATACCCTAACCTTCCATGTCTACTTGAGTTGTCTTCTCCTTGAGGTTGGTGTTCGATTTATATATTGTTATTTGTGCTTAAAATTGTGTTTTTTGTATGGTCTTAAGGAATTTTGATGCATGTTTTTTGTTGATTCCATTCGGTAGTGTAACATTGTTTGTATTGAACTGTGCCCATGAATTACATGCTTGAATCTATGCATGAATTGATAAATTGATTGTTTGGTTAGTTGTTGAAATTGAATATGGATAATTGTTGGGTCTTGAGTGAATTGTGTATGGGTGAAGTCTGATTAGCCCAGTGTTGACTCAATTGCATGATTTGGCCCAATGATAGATGGAGTGACTACTTTCTTAAGGGCAAATCGTCAATCGGAGCAATACATTGTGATATTTGGATGAAGTTTAAGTACCTGTGGGTAGAAAAGCATGTGGGTAGACTGTAAAGTTGATTAGGAATTGGGTAATGTTGAGTATTGTGATTAAAATTAAGAAAAAATAGCCACTGGGCAGAACACTACCTATGCTGCGAACTTGTCCTAGCTCGCAAAGGCAATAAAGCAAATCACCGAATAAGACCTAGATCGCCTTTCTTGCTTAAATATGTGACCAGGGTACTGTTTCATTAGACGGACTTGTCTTAGTCCATCGAAACCCACTTGACATATTGCCAAGTGGGAATGGACATCGCCTTTCATGCCTATTCTTTTCAATTTTGCATTATCACTTTCGGCGAACTTGTCTTATCTCGCCAAAACTTACTAGGTGAATCGCTGAATGGGAGTTGACTCTGCCCATCATGCCTGAGTTCCATGAAAATTTGTACTATATATTTTGGCGAGCTCACCTGAGTTTGCCCAACCTATTATGCAGACTGCCATCTCAGTAGGCAAGCCTCATAGCATTGTTTGACTATGCTTACAATTTGGGTTTGATTTCAACTAACTTTCACCCGATCTTTGTTTGGAAATGCTATATTTTGCAGAAAATGGAAAAAGCACTTGGAAAAAGAGTAGTGACCTATGATTCAGATCATGACACTCCTCCACCTCCTCCAAAGTGGCAACAGGGCTAGTCCTTAATGAGTCATATAAGGCTCCTAGACAACAAACCACTCCACGCTCTCCTACGTTTGTGGGTAAGAGACCAAGGAAACATATAGTTATGAAAAGGACGGATATCAGATCCAAATTGGTACCACCTCTTTAGGATCCAACCCCTGCCTCTCGTGTTCTCCCTATCATCGCTCTAAGATCCTTAATAGGCTCAAGGTCGTTGGAGAACGAATAATTCTTGAGGAGCGAAGGCTGTCCACTGATGGAGTAGTGAGTGATTACCCAGCCATTTGGGACACTATTAAATTTCACCTATTTGAGTAGTTGACAAGACCCAGACGAGCATATGGGCAAAAATGGGTCAGGGAATTCTATGAGGCCTACACAAAAACTCTTCGTAATATAAGAAAGGGCATAATTTGGAAGTTCTTAAAAGAAGTGGAGGTCTGTGGCAAGAAAATCCAATGCAATTCCAGTGCAATAAATGATATTTTGTCACAAAAAGCAACAAAATAGACAGATACAAGCTTCGGATGAAGTTTGATTCCGATGCCCTCAAGGAGTGGTTGGCACCTCTTATTTCAGGCATCTCTCCCCCATTGATAGTTGAAGGAGAGAAAATTGAAAAGAAGGATATGAATGTAGTAGCCCGTTATTGCTTTGGATTCATTAGTAGCAATTTAATGTCATCCTAGAATGGGTCAATCCTCCAACATCCGAATGCCGTGCTAGTTGGGTACATCATTGGCCGGCTAGAAATTAATGTCGGTCTCATCATCGAAGAAGAGATGCTACTAAGAGCCATGCAAGAGCAGACGTCACTTCCATTCCCGGTCTTTATCACACAGTTTTGTGAGGTTGTAGGAGTTCTTTTAGAGCAAAAACAGACATTAGAGTCACTCCTGCCTCCTCCAATGACATCAGGAGGATTTAAGTTGTCTATTTACGAGACGTACGACTCGGAGGAAGCCGCCACAACTAGACACTACGCTTGTGGTAGATCCTTCTACTCTAGCTTCTGAGACCACTCCATCTTCTCCTTTTCTGGAGCAATCATGTATATCTCAGCCCCCTACTGTGCCTTCAACTTCTACTCCCACTACTACCACTGCAGTTGCCCCTGCTCCTATATCCTGTCCCCCTTGACTCAGGTCATGATATATCAAATTGGCAATCTTACCTGGTCTACGAATATGAGGGAGGCTAGAGTTGAAAAAGAGATGCCCACTTCGACTGATAGGGCAATTGAGGCTGCCTTAGCCTCATTGAGAGATAGGTTTGTTAGGTGTGAGACTACTATTGAGGCACATGGTGTGCAATTGGATGGCCTCTCTGTTAGGTTGGAAGCCCGTGAGAAGGCTGAGATAGTTCTAATGCTCTAGTTACAATATGGGCTAGGCTTGATGCTTTAAGGATTCATGTACAATAGCTGAGGTCTACAGACGTATCCATGTTATAGGGAGAAGTTCCCCTACCTGATGAGCCTATATCTGTGCCCTCGACTATGCCTCTTAGTGATCCCTTTTAGAGTGTACAGCCTAGTGAGGAGGTTGAGAGGGTTTATGATGTAGCTATTGATGTTGAGAGAGAGGATGATAGAGCCAATGATGATTTGGCCGAGCAGACTGATGAGGAAGAGTTGAGCAGAGAGGATGATGAGTATAGGATCGTATTGACACTGACTGAGTTATAGGACATCAAGGAGATGATAGTCCATGCTACATTGGAGAGATCACTTTGGGAAACCTCCACAGTTGGCACCCGTGGAGTCCCTTCAGACTCCACCATTCCTCGTACTACTATGCCGGGGACTGATGCCCCGGATGATGCTACACCGCTACCTCCTATGATCTTATTATCGGGCACTAATGCCCTGGATGATGCCACTCCTACCGAGACTCTTGATGAGAACACTCCATAGGCATAGCCTGTCTGGGGGACCTTTTCACTTTTCCTCCCGTACTCTTTTATTTTTGCATTAAGGCACTACATTTACTTTTTGATGGGGTGAGGGAACTTGTGCCAATATTCACCTTTTAATTATTGTATTTTGTTACATTCAGTTTTATTTTTTGATTATTTTAGTATTTTGTTTTGTTTTTATTATAATATTTTGATTGGTTCGTGTCTCATTTTGTCTCTTTCGCTGTAATTTTTCTTACCCCATGAGTTTTGGAAATTTGAAATGCTTGAGTTTTCATTGATAATAGTTCAAGGATCGATTATGTTCAATATCTATGTCTTGAATAGTACTCATGATGAACATGGTGTCTAGGTTTGTGTTGCAAGAAGAAATCGATGTGGTTGCACTTTTGAGCGATATTTTTGAATCTTATGTTGACTAGCTGGGTTTTGATGTGAGCCTTGCAATAAACATTGCACGTAAGCTTTTGATCTTTTCAAGCTGTGTTGAATGAGTGTGTTTGAAGTGCTTTGTGTGTTGAGATTTTACTTGGAAGCATGTATGTGGAATCCTAGAATTTGCCTTGTTAGTCCAATTGTCTAGCCTTGGTAAGTGTAAGGGATGATCTTGGGAATTAATTTTGAGAGGGAACCCAAATTTTCATATCTTTTGGTGACTACCTTGTGAGGGTGTGCACCCATTTTGACACCATTTGAGACTAAACAATATGTTGACAACCACATTGAGACCTCTTAAGCAAAACTATCCCTACCTTCTCACCCAAAATCCTTTTTGAAGCATTGGTTTGCTTTAATAGCCAACTTAGGCCAAAAGCCTAAGTTGGGGGCATGGAAAGAAAGGAGGAAGAAAAGCCAAGTAAAAGGCAAAGGAAGATTAAATGAGACTAAACTTTGAAGTGTGTTACAAAAAGAAGGAACCGCTCCTTATTTAAAAGAAGCAGTGTGATGAACAACATTTGAAAAATTGTAATGAAAAAGAAAGTTTGGTAAAATAAGTAGGGGTTTCCAATATAGTGATTGACAAGTTGAAGTTTGAGTTCTCAAATGAAAAAGAATGAAAAGAACTTGAAAAGAGGTGAAGATGATTGAGACAATGGTTTGAAAAGGTGAAATCACTAAGAAAAATTGACCATACTTTAACCCTCAGCCCCATTACAAGCCTAAAAAGACCCTTGGGATCTTGCATGAATCGGGTTGTGTGATGATTGGAAAATATGGGCAAACCTATGGGATGAAGCTTGCATGTATTTCTCTTTTGGTAGAATGAGAGTTGTGTTAATTCCTTTCTTTCTTATTTATTTGCTTTGTGAGAGAATGGAATCATTCTTGATGTGAGGGAACTTAATGGATTTGTGGAAACATGGTCTTGCATTAGAAAATAAGCTATAGTGAACTTGAGCTTGGTCTGAGACTAGCTAGCTATCATTTTAAGCTTTTCGATAATGATGGAGTGTAACATGTTGTTGAGAGTTGTCTTGTAATGATACTTGTATGTTAGCTCTCATTGAGTACTGTTGTAGACACCCTTGTTGAGCTGATTGGGTTCTTGATTTACGTGAGGACAAGCATAAGTTTAAGTTGGGGTTGGTGATGAGTGGTAGATTTACACTCATTTGAGGCCTATTTAGCTCAACAATTAGTGTCCTCAAAGACAAATTATGTCCTATTCTAATGATATTTTGATTTTTGTAGCTACGAAGGCTAAAGGACGAGGCAAGGATGAAAGTTTGAAGTAATGGCGAAAAACATGAAAATAAGTGTAAACTCCACAGTATTGATCGCCTAACAAGAAGGGAGGATCGCCCAATAGGCATGACCTAGTCTAAGTTGATAGTGCTCAAAACTTGAATTAATTGAGGTCCATCGGTGAACTCAAAGAGGAATGGCAACACGCCGAATGAGAAAGGCGAACATGTTGACCATCGCTGAAGGTGACAGACTTGGAGAAAAAGTGAAAGCTTAAGAAGGCGAATAAAGATGGTACTCGGTGTTCCACTGAATGTGAAAAGTAGACTCGAACGAGCACGCCGAGTGAGGTTCAAACAACTGAATCCTGACGCACACAAAGACGAGCTAAAAGAGCAAACAATGATTCATTGAATATGCTCGGCGAGCCCGGCTAATATCGCCTAATGGTCACGTATTGAGTTTTGGGCCAAAATTTTGGAAACTATAAATAGTCCAAATGAGAGAGAGAAAAAAGAGAAAAATAGTTAGAGAGTTTTTAATTTTTTAGAGAGAGAAACACTTTACTTTGTGAAGAACACCTTTCTAGTTTTGGGGTTTTTTTCAACTTTGCTCTTGAATTCAACAAATTGAAGTTGGAATCTAAGTGGGTATTGCTTGTAATTGCTTAATTTTATGTTACCCATGGCCGCTTTGATAAAAGGTGTAATTTCTTTACATTTTGTGATGGGTGGCTAAAACCCCAAAATCTAGGGGTGTAATCACGGGGTTGGGTGTTGATTTAATGTAGTGGGTATTGTGTTATGCTCTATTTTGATGCTTTTCATACATAGATTTGTGCTATTACCATGGGGTTAACTTATGGGTTAAGGTTGCAAACTTAATTCCTACTTCCGATCTCCGATTGATACTCCAAAGAGATTGATTGGAGTGGGTAATTAGACAAATACTTGCAATTCAGTATTGAATTTTGGTAACTTGCTTGGAATAATAGAGTTATGGAGTCAGAATCTATTTGGCGCCTATTATGCTTTATCGAAAGATACAATAGGTAGCTTGGTATTCGGGTGTTTAATATGCGCATAGATGAACAGAAAGGAGGATCCTGAAATGAATTATGCATATGATATGAAAGAAGAGAGAGTTTGTTGCATGAAGATGGACCCAGCACTATCCGATGAATGGTTCATACTATAGAGCAACGTATGATACCTCCTATGTGACATCAATTTCCGATCCCCGCACCCCAATACTTGTTACTTGATTAATTCTGAAATCTGTTAGACTTAATTGTGTCTTCTAGAAACGCGAATTCTCTTGTTAAGTAAATCTTAGTGGAAGTATCCACCCATTGTTTTAGTGCCTCAAGCAATGAGTTACGAATCTAAATTTTTGGTTAAATTCTTGCATTTATATTCGATTTCGCTTGACAGGATTTACCTCGACATCTTAGTTGGTGGGTACTTTATATTGATGGACGTCCAATTGCTTACTCTTTGGATTGTTTTAAAAAGTAGTGTGAGCATTACAGAACACTCCTCATATTCCCACATGATCATTATCAACACTCCTATATTCCACTATCTACGTAAATTCTCATTAATTGAACTCGATAGGTGATCCTCATCCACTTATCGACCCATGAAACTCGTGAGGATCGCTCAGACCACTTTCGACCCATGAAACTCTTGAGGATTCATCCTAGTGAAGTCCTTCATCCTTCTCAGTATCGTACCCACAGTTGGGTTCACGGGAGCAATGGCCTCTCTATTAGCTTGGGTTGTCATAGCTTGAGCCAACACTTGGAAAGCGACTCAGAATTCTACATGAGTCACTTGTTCGACCAAAGGGTAAACAAAAACTTAAGGAACCTCAGGCTCCACTTTCTCACCAACATTCCTGCTCACATAAGTTCTTCGAGGAGCCATATCATGAAAAGCACCAGATAAGAATTAGGAGAAGGAACTTTTTAGTGATAGACCCTATGGTACGACTTTATAGCAATAAAAGAAGTGGAGTTTCCTAAGCGCTTTGTAGCCTCCTATTCATAAATGTTGTGTGCTTCATAGTTATGAATAAGACTACTCAACGCGGCTTGATAGACATCCTTGGACCTTTTCTAAAGCCTTGTTCTCTAAATACCAAGTTTGTCAAGACCCAAAGTACACCCTAGACGTGACATGGAATATAAGACTCCGAGAGGCCCTACACAAGCCAGTTGATATGCATACAACACAATATTATAGAAGGTAAAAGAAATTAAATAGGAAGTTTCATAGCAAGGAGTTTTACATAAAAGTGGAAGTTTAATCATAATCTTAACAAGACAGTCTAATACATCAAAAGAGCGGTTGGGACGTAACACATACATCACGTAAAAAGTCAAAAGGTAAAACATAAGAAATAAAGTCTTCGTGGCCTTTCCCTTAGAGTATCATGACTCACCAAATACAATAGCTATGCAACCCAAATCTAGCCACGAACGGCAGGAGAGAGAGATCGTTAGAACCTAAATTATTAGACAATGTACGCACAAGTATGCGTTAGTACATGGAATGTACTAAGTATGAGGGAAATGCATAAAATATGTACGTGATCAAAAGGGGAATTTTAAGCATGATACGCATGACCAAGATAAATGCATAGTATAACCTTAAAATAAATGAATCATAAATCATGAACATGGTCTACGCATATTAAAAATCATTTGGAGGCTTTCATGAAACCATTGAGGGTAACATAGTTCATTTTGTGGGATGTTAATCATCAATCGACCAAGACCATGTGAGCTATAACATTAAATCTGGTTTCATGCTACCACACCTTAAAAGGATGTCCTACTTTCCTAAGGATCATGATTTCAAGCTAAGGTGGATTTGCTAGCTTAGTAACTTAAGACTATCCTACGGGGGCACGTAGTTAGGAACTAGAGGTTACTACTAGAGACTTCCTTATTTTACCCTCCACCTCAAAGTTCTCTCAGTGCTAAGTAAAATCCCAACAGAGATAGTCATATTCATATCATTATACTTAAAAAGCACAATTTAATTATCAATCCAATCTTAAGTAATCATAGAGTAGCTCCTTTAGATCATGATTTATACATATGTGAAAAAATCTTTCACAACCATGATTTTATAATATGTGAGAAAACGTTTCACAATTTCATTCATGCTTATCACAAAAGCAACCTTAGCTCATAAAAACCGCTTTTCATAAATCATCATTCTTAAGTTCATTGTTTTCTTCATAATTTCATAGTTAAAAACATGAATAATGCATGGGTTCATATGAAATCAATTGAAAAACATGTAATTACATAAAATCAAGCATAATAAGACTGAGATCAAACAATTGAATAATGATCAAATGGAACCCATGAAGATTTTCCTAAAACCCTAGATAAATGGGAAATTAAATAGGAAAATTGAGAATATTTGGGGCCCAATGGATGAATAGAAATCCATTGGTGAATCCCCACATACCTTGATACAAAAATCCCAAAAGAATTGGAGGAAAGAGAAGGCTTAATGCTTGAAACCCTAAGTGTTCTTCCTTGAAATTGAGAGAATTTGGAGAGGATGAATGTGGATGGAAATTGGGGTCTAGAGAGAATGAGAGAGTTGGGTTAGTTTTAGGAATATAAAGGTAGTTATAGGGCTTAGAATTAGGATCCAAACGACATAGTATAGGTATTAAATACATAGGAAAAGATCCAAATACCCTTGATAAATAATTGCCGGACTCGGTCTACAGTTTGGACTTTCGGTCCGTAGAATCTTCTACGGCCCGTACTAGTCAACCGTTGAATCAACTTCAGAAACCCAAAATTCATCTTACTTTCCATGAAACCCTTCTGTGGTCTGTTGTTCAGTCTATAATCCGTAGACCCCTTCTGTGGAACCCAAGTTCAAGTCAAAAAACTCGGCTAAGTCTTATTCACACCTACGAAACCATCCTATGGCCCATAGAAGCTACTCCGACTCATCATCTTAACTCGTAGACTGAGGTCCCATATTATTTTCTATGACTCCTTTCTATGAAATCCATTTATGGCTCGTCCAAATTCCTACAATTCATACTGTTCACTCATAGGTCAAACTTCAGATACTTGAAATTTCCAAAAATCTTACCCAATGTTTACAAGAACTTTCTTACGACTCATAGGAAGCTCTACGACTAGTAGGTCGATTCGTAGCACCATATTCCTGCAACATTTTCTAAAATTTTCCTTTTCTTTTCAACTTTCAAATTTTTGAGGTGTTACAATGATCATCTTATCTCGCGCATTGCCGCTTCACGATCGTAAGTGTAGGGCCATGTGTAGTGTCAGTCCCCTTCACTTTATTTATATCCATGGGAAAAGTAAAAAGCGGGGCCATGTAATTTAAGCTCTCTTCAGGAACCCCAAAAACCCTACACATGCGAGTTATTTACCCCCCAAAAGCGTATCTCCTCCCTCGGTGTATTCTCACCTTTCTCATGAGGGATTTCAATATGAACCTAAGATTAAATTTAGTGTTGGTAATCAGGGCATAGACAAGGCCTACTCTTTATCGAGTGATATTAGTGTAAGGCAGCCGTGGGATCAAGCAATTCATCACAATTTTTATCAAAAAATGTGCTTCCTGATTCATCTAGGCATAGGGCAAGGATTGGTTGAAGTTCTTGTTGTTGTGTCGAGTCCATCTACTAGTTGACCTCATGCCGCAAAGAGTATAGCGATGTAATGACCCTCTAGGTCATTTCTATGTTAGTGCCTCCTTTCTTTCGTTTAGAGCATTCCTGTAGCAACCCCAAGTCATTTTTGACTTGCTGGCATAGACGGCTTGGTCGCCTGGTCGTTCGTTAGGTTTTTATGCCTATTTTCCTATTTTGGAGCTTTTGGACCTTGAAAAGTTGATTTCGGTCATAACTTCAGGTAAACGAGCTCAAATGGGAATTCTGACTATTCCAACAGCTTCAGAGTGGCCAAATTCAACTAGAAGCATGGTTCGCCCGAGTCCCGGCGTTTCAGATGTGATTTTGGGGCCAATTAGCTTTTTATCCTTCGAAATTTAGCTTAAAGTTGACTTTGGTCAACATTTTTAGTAAACGTGCTCGGATGAAAATTTCGACAGCGCGGTTAGTTCCTGAATGCCGAGTTTGGTCAGTAATTACTCTTTGAGAAATTCCGATCAAAATCTGAGGCCTCCGGTAGAAATTGGCTAAAATGGCCCATTGGGTGTGGGATCCACTTTTTGTCGAAACGACCTCGTATGGATATTTTGACTACGCCATTGTGTCTGGAACATCGATTTCAAGAGGGTAGCATATCTCGTTTGCATTCAAGGGATTCCGAACGAATCCCGAGCACCCCGTCGGAGTTTAGGAATTGTCCAAAACTTAGCTGTTGCAGCTGTCAAAACTGCAGATCCATTTACTCTCTGCATTTGCGGGAAAGGCTTCTTGTTCGCATAGGTGTGAGAGTGTCTACTCTGCATTTGCGGGCAAGAGGCCGCATTTGCGGAGGTCTGTGTCACTATGCTCCTCGATCGCGGAGGTCTGTGGAGTGAGGGTGATCTCCTCTCCGCGTTCACGATTGGGGATCCGCATTCGTGGAGGTTTTAAGAGCCTGGGGAAGTCTCCTCTCCATGTTCGCGGAGGTCTGAGTCCCTTCCTTCCGCGTTCGCAGAGTTGAGGTTTGCTTCCCTCCGCTTTCGTGGGGCCTGAGGGTCGCATTCGCGGAGAAGATCGAGTTTCATTGCTATTTAATGGAGGTCGAGCTCATTTGGAGGTTATATTAAAAAATTCATATCTCCATCCTCGGTTGTCAATTTTCGGTGATTCGAAGTCTCAAACATTCAGAATCTCATTGGCTTTGTGGGTTAGTGGTTGGATTGCGTAGGGTGTACCTCATTTTCTGTGAATTTGAGGCGTAAGTTGCTATCTTAAGCCTTTTGTTGTAAAGTTTTGCATTTTTTGTTTTGGTTACATGGAGCTGATCCGAGCCCCGATGAGTGTTCTGTTTTGGGATACAAGTTTGGGGTAGGATTTGAGACCTTTTCATGGAGTCAATTCCATAAAATCCAAAGCGGGCCCCACATTCTCGATTTTGTCTCCGAAATTGGTTTGTCTCTGAATTTGATGATTTAGTGTCTAAACGACCGTATTGATGCTGTGATTCTATTTTTGATAGCGTGGCAGCAGTCTGAGACCGTTCGGAAGGAAAAAGCTCTAGCAGAGTGACTTGGAGCCCGCGTGATTGTATTTCTGGTAGGTTACGGCTTCCCTTTTTTCTAGATTGAGCTTAAATGCGTAAATGCTGGTTGATGTGTGTGAATCTGGGGTGGGTACCTAGTACTTCTATTTTTCATGTCCTATTTTCTTCATTTGGAGTTGATTTCTGAGCTGTTCGGGATCAATATCATGTTTTAGGTTGAGTTGTTGTTAATTTGCTGTGGATTATCTGTGGGGTGGTAATCTATTGTTGCATGCATGGGTTCAGGATAATGGCTTGATTTCTGTGATTGATTCAGCCTTAGAATAGGTTAGGATAGTGTTGCCTTAGTTCCATGCACCTGCTGACTTGAGTATGTATCCGACGTCATTTCGAATGGACTAGGTCCTTGTAGGCTGGTATAGCAGACTTGGGTCTGATAGTTGAGCATTAGTTTAGGCATTTTCGTGGCTTTCAGAACTTTTGATTCTTTCTCTCTTATTTCTGCAATTTTGGGATGCTGCCAGAAGATGTCGTTGTTGCGTCGATTGATGGATGGAGTGTGCTAGGCTGGGAGCCTTCGGTAGATATACTTGTGGGGGCGGTGGCCCGTGGTGTTTAGCCTAGCGTTGTATTGTTTGTTTGTTCGTGGCTTTATCTAGTTCGAGGCTGTTAGCTTAGTACACAACTGACGTTACCCGATTAGCATATGGTATTTCCAACGCTGGCTGTCGAGGGTAGGTTGCTAGTATCCAGTCCGCAGCTGAAGTTACACGATTGTAGCCAGGTATTCCCAGCGTGAGGCCGTTGCTCGTTGGCTACTAGTCCTAGCTGCGTAGCTGACGTTACCCCGTTGGAGCTGGTATTTCTAGCGCTAGGCTGTTGAGCGAGAGGTGTGATTTCCAGTTCGAGACTGACGTTACCCGATTAGAGTCTGATATTTCCAGCTCATGACTGATGATTGGGTTGGGCCCAGGTATTGTTCCAGCTCGAGGCTAATGAGTATTTCCATCTCATGACTGATGTTTGGGCGGGGCCCTGGTGTTATCTTTTTGGGTCTGGGACCCATGGGTGTCGAGGCTTCTGAAATTGTGTTTTCCTTCATTTTTGTAGAATAGCGCTTCTGTGTACCTTTCCGGCTTATGGGGGTCCGTTCGGGTTTTATTTGACCTCTGGGGCTCAGTTGGGTTTAGCTTAGTTGTTCTTAGTTTGCTTTCCGCTTTCTCTACTTCCGTTCTGTTGACCTCTGTTTGTGCTGATTCTATCTTGTCTACCTGTTTTTACTTTCTTGCTCAGTCGGCCTATGATGCCTACTGGGTACTTGTTATTTTGGGACTCATGCTACACCCTGCATCTGTTCTCGTGATGCAGGTCCGAGCACCAGTTATCAGCGTTAAGATCGAGCCTGTAGCTGTAAGTTCAGGAGACTAGGGTGGGCACATGATGTTCTGAGATTACCTGTCTCTTTCTGTATTTATATTTGGACTTGTCTTTTGTTTTCGAGACAGTTTGTTTCCGTGGTCCACTTTTGGGACTTGTACTCTTGCTAGTAGTTCTGTACTTGTGACTTCCACGTTATGGGAGGTGTCTTGTATGTATAGTTTAGTTTCGCTTCAACCTTCTTTATGTGTTGTATTTGTTGCTTCCGCTTAGTTGAGATTAGTTTCCACCTGTAGTCCCATTACTGCTAAGTTTTGGGATAGAGTTTTGGCTGGACTACTGATGGGTTGGTAGGCGCCATCATGATTCCAGAAATCGGGTCGTGACAAGTTGGCATCAGAGCCCGAGGTTTATTGGTCTCACTTGTACAGAACAAGCATCTAGTAGAGTCCTGAGGATCGGCGTGGAGACGTCCGTGACTTATCTCGGAGAGGTTACACGATGTCCTTAGGATGTTTTATTGTTTTGGTTCCTGTTCGTGCTTGTGTTGATTGGTTTCATGAAATCTCACTTGTTCCACTCTGTTGCAGAATGGCTCGCATGTCCAGTGAAGATTTACCCTAAGGTCGAGGTGGTGTTGCAGCACCAGGCCATGATAGAACGAGGACATTGGAGTCAGAGCCGGAGCCTCGGGTAGATCAGATTCCTGCTCAGTCGGTGGAGTCGGGACCAGCCCATCCACCGCCGCCCGTACCAGCTGCCACCCCGGATCTTCAGGGCATGCTTTCCCAGACCCTAGCTGCTATCAAGGTTATGCAGCAGCAGCAGCCGGCCCCAGCACCAGTCCCAGAGCCGGTTCCAGCAAAGTAGGGCCATCCTACGGTAGCGGCTCCAGAGGTTCATCAGCCGCCAGCACCGGCCGTGGTTCAGCCATACCCTTTGGATGGGGTTATTCCTCTGCGGGAGCAAAAGATGCTCGGGGTGTTTCTTAGGCTATCAGCGCCAAGGATCTCTAGGGCTGTGGGGGAGAATGCCCACGAGTTCCTGACTACTTGCCGGGAAAGATTGCAGACGTTGGGGTAAGTGGAGTCCAGAGGAGCTGACTTCACAACTTATCAGTTAGACAGACCGGCCAGAGAGTGGTGGCATTCTTTCATCAATACCAGGTCAGCTGGGTCACCACCGGTATTGTGGACGGAGTTTTCTGAGGCCTTTTTGGCTAGATAAATTCCATGGAGTACCAGGGATCGAATTCGTGATGAGTTACGAGGTTGGAGAGGGCTCCATGACAGTATCGGAGTTTGAGGCTAGATTTTTGGAGTTGTCTCGTCATGCCATCATGATTCGGCCTACAGAGAAGGAACTGGTCTAATGCTTTGTACGGGTTTGAGGCTGCAGTTGAGGATTGAGTCGCAGTCTATGCTATCAGCGGGTTGATAGTTTTTGGATGTGGTGGACCACACTCGCACTATTGAGCAGCTCCGTCACGAGGCCCATGGGGGCAGCGGCAAAAGGACTAGGGCAGATTATAGCTTCAGCGGGGCCTGTCGCAAGTCGAGGGATACCCGAGATCAGGTTCATCAGGGGTTCCAGTCGGGCTAGTCTAGTCGCCCATATAAGACAAGGTTACGGATCTCAGAGGGTTAGCACCGTCAGAGTGGGCATAGTGCCGGTCAGAGTCAGGGCCGAGGTGGTTTCCAGTCAAGTGCATCAGGTCGGGGTGGCCAGCCTTCAGCGGGTAGCAGATCGTCACAGGGTTGCTCACTTGTGGAGAGCTTGGTCATTGGGCTAAGGAGTGCCCTATTTCAAGGTCAGCCTTACCAGCTCCTCAGGCGGCGGGCCAGTTTCAGCGGTAGCACCTCCAGCTAGGGGAGGAGGTCAGCAGTAGGGTCTCAGGGAGGTCTAGGGGAGGCAGGACAGGCGGTCGAGTTGATGCGCGGGGTAGGGGTGCCCAGGGCCATTTCTATGCAGCTCTAGCTAGAGCGAAGGCCGAGACATTCGATGATGTGATCAGAGGTATGGTTCTTTTATGTCATCAGTCCACTTCAGCCTTCTTTGACCCAGGTTCTACTTATTCCAATGTGTCGGCTTATTGTGTTCCTCGATTAGGAGTGAGTCGTGAGCCCTTATCTTAGGGGATTCTTTAGTAGTTGATCGGGTTTGTAGATCCTATGTGGTGGCTATTCAGGGGCAGGACACTCTGGTTGATCTTATTGTGCTCCTTATGGTGGATTTCGATGTGATTTTGGGCATGGATTGGCTATCCCTCACCGGGCCATCTTGGATTGTTATGCCAAGACCGTTACTTTAGCCATGCTTAGTATTCCACCGGTGGTGTGGCAAGCTCTCGCGGTTGCACACCAGTCGGGGTGATTTCTTTTATTCAGGCCCAGAGGCTGGTGGACACCGGATGTTTGGCTTATTAGGCATATGTTAGAGATGTTAGTAGGGAGGGCCCTAAAGTTGACTCCGTGCCTATAGTCCGAGAGTTCGCAGATGTGTTTCCTACCGACCTTCCTCGCCTACCCCTAGAGCGGGATATTGACTTTGCGATTGACTTGGAGCAAGGTACTCATCCTATTTCTATCCCACCGTACCGTATGGCACCTGCAGAGCTCGAGTAGCTCAGTGTTCAGCGTCAGGACCTCTTGGGTAAGGGGTTCATTCGGCCTAGTATGTCGCCTTGGGGTGCCCCAGTCCTGTTTGTGAAGAAGAAGGATGGCACCATGCGGATGTGTATTGACTACAGGCCGTTGAATAAGGTGACGGTGAGGAACCGTTATCCTATGCCTCGTATTGATGATTTGTTTAACCATCTTCAGGGTGCCGTAGTGTTTTCGAAGATTGACTTGAGATCGGGCTACCATCAGTTGAGGGTGAGAGCAACGGACATCCCTAAGACAGCATTTAGGACTCGTGTATTCAGGCCATATTTGGATTGACTAATGCCCCTGCCGCCTTTTTGGATTTGATGACTCGTGTATTCAGGCCATATTTGGACTCTTTCTTCATAGTCTTCATTGATGACATCTTGGTGTACTCGCGGAACCATAGTGAGCATAAGCAGCATTTGAGGATAGTGCTCCAGACTTTGAGAGATCATCGGCTGTATGCCAAGTTCTCAAAGTGCAAGTTTTGGGTTGAGTCCATAGTATGCTTGGGGCACGTGGGGTCCAAGGATAGTATTATGGTGGATCCGGTGAAGATTAAGTCTATTCGTGGTTGGGCTAGGCCCACTTCTGTGACAGAGGTTCGGAGCTTCGTCGAATTCGCAAGGTACTACAGGCGCTTTGCTGAGGGTTTCTCCACTATAGCAGCACCTCTGACTCAGTTGACTCTCTAGGACGTTCCCTTTGTGTGGTCGGAGGAGTGTGAGCGGAGCTTTCTGATGCTTAAGAAGTTGCTTACCACCGCTCATGTGTTGACTCTTCCTGTTGAGGGTGAGGGCTTCACGATTTATTGTGACGCATCCGGCATTGGTTTAGGTTGTGTTCTAATGCAACAGGGTTGGGTTATCTCTTATGCGTTAAGGCAGCTTAAGTTGTATGAGCGCAACTACCCCACTCATGATCTGGAGTTGGCAGTGGTAGTTTTCGCGCTTAAGATCTGGAGGCATTACCTTTATAGAGTTCATTGTGAGATCTATATCGATCATCGGAGCCTTCAGTACGTTATGAGCCAGAGGGATCTTAACTCGTGGCAGCGTCGTTGGATTGAGCTACTAAAGGACTATGACCTCTCTATTCTCTACCACTCGGGCAAGGCGAATGTAGTAGCGGGCATCTTGAGTTGGAGGGGAGTATGGGTAGTCTAGCGTTCCTTTCTGTTTCAGAGCGACCCTTGGCTATGGGCATTTCGTCTTTAGCCAATCAGATGATCAGGCTTGATGTTTCAGATTCCAACCGAGTGTTAGCTTATATGGGGGTTCAGTCATCTCTACTTGATCAGATCCGTAGTCGTCAGTTTGAGGATCAGGCGTTGGTGGCACTCAGAGATAGAGTTTTAGCGGGTGATGTCGGGCAGGCTTCCTTAGATTCAGATGGGGTATTGAGGTTTGCTGGCCATTTTGTTGTTCCTAGAGTTGGTGATTTGATCCAGCTGATCCTTAGCGAGGCCCATGACTCCAGATATTCTATCGATCTGGGCATAGCTAAGATGTATCATGATTTGAGGAAGCACTACTGGTGGAGCGGTATGAGGAGGGACATCTCATACTATGTGTCCCGTTGCTTGTGTTGCCAACAGGTGAAGCGAGCATTTGAGGCCTGGTGGAGAGTTGCAGAGATTACCCATTCTTGAATGGAAGTGGGAGCGTATCATCATGGACTTCGTTGTTGGATTGCAACAGACTTCTAGAGGTGTTGACAACATTTGGGTCATCGTGGATCGATTGACCAAGTCAGCACACTTCCCCACGGTTCATTCTTCCTTCAGTGCTGAGAAGTTAGCCCGTATCTACATTCGGGAGGTAGACCGTCTTCATGGTGTGCCTATTTTTATCATCTCAGACTGGGGTTCATAGTTCACTTCCAGCTTTTGGAGAGTACATCAGGAGGAGTTGGGCACCCGTGTCGATCTTAGCACAGCTTTTCATTCGTAGACAGATGGCCAGTCGGAGAATACTATTTAGGTTCTTGAGGATATGTTGCGGGCTTGTGTTATGGATTTTGGAGGTCAATGGGATCAGTTCTTGCATTTGGTAGAGTTTCCGTACAACAATAGCTACCATTCCAGCATTCAGATGGCCCCGTTTGAGGCCTTATATGGTAGGCATTGTCGCACTCCAGTTGGTTGGTTCGAGTCTACAAGGCCTAGACCGCGGGGGACAGATATATTTCAGGAGACTATTGTGCATGTGAGATTGATTCAAGATAGGCTCAGGATGTCTCAGAGTAAGCATCAGAGTTATGTAGACCGCATGATCGACCATTGAGATTTGCCGTGGGTGATAGAGTATTCCTCCGAGTGTCACCCATGAAGGGCGTGAGGAGATTTGGGAGGTGGGGCAAGCTTAGCCCAGGTACATTGGGCTTTTTGAGGTTTTGAGGGCAGTTGGTGAGGTGGCTTATGAGTTAGCTTTACCTCCAGCATTCTCTGTTGTTCATCCAGTTTTCTATGTTTTGATGCTGCGCCGGTATATTCCAGATGAGTCTCATGTGCTCCAGTATGATGCAGTTTAGTTGGATAATCACCTGACCTATATTGAGGAGCCAGTTGCTATTTTGGCCAGAGATGTGAGGCAGCTGAAGTTGAGAAACATTCCTGTAGTTAAAGTCCATTGGAGGCATCGTCCAGTTGAGCTGGCTAGCTGGGAGACCGTGCGGGATATGCGGGAGGAGTTCCCTAGCTTATTTGAGTCCTCGGGCACTTCTTGATTCTTACTTTCTAGGACGAAAGTCCTTTTAGTAGTGGATGTTGTAATGACCCTCTAGGCCATTTCTGCGTTAATGCCTCCTTTATGTTGTTTAGAGCATTCCTGTAGCGACCCCAAGTCATTTATGACTTGCTGCCACTGACTGTTTGGTTGTCTGGTCGTTCGTTCGATTTTTATGCCTGTTTTCCTATTTTGGAGCTTTTGGACCTTGAAAAGTTGATTTTAGTCATAACTTCAGGTAAACGACCTCAGATGTGAATTCTGACGGTTCCATCAGCTCCGGAGTGGCTAAATTAGTCTAGAAGCATGGTTTGCCCGAGTCCCGGGGTTATCAGTGTGATTTTGGGGCAAGTTAGCTCTTTAGCCTTCGAAATTTGGCTTAAAGTTGACTTTGGTCAACATTTTTTGTAAACGTGCTCAGATGAAAATTCCGACAACGCGGTTAGTTCCGGAAAGCCTAGTTTGTTCTGGAATGACCCTTCGAGAACTTTCGGGAGCTTCCGATAAAAATCCAAGGCCTCCGGTAGAAATTGGGTAAAATGGCCCATTAGGTGTGGGAACCACTTTTTGTCGAAAAAGAGCTCGTATGGAAATTTTGACTATGCCATTGAGTCTGGAACGTAGAATTTGAGGGAGTAGCATATCTCATTTACGTGCACGAGGTTCCGAATGAATCCCGAGCACCCCGTCGGTGTTTTGGACTTTTCCAAAACTTAGGTGTTTCAGCTGTCAAAACTGCAGACCCATTTACTCTCCGTGTTCACGGGATAACCTCCGCGTTCGCGGAGGTGTGAGAGTGACTACACCGCGTTCGCGGAGGTGTGTGTCCCTGTGCCTTGCGTTCGCGGAAGGTTATCCGTGTTCGCGAAGGTCTGTGGAGTAGGCGTGATCTCCTTCTCAGCGTTCGCGGTTGGGGATCCGCATTCACGGATGTTTGGAGAGCCTGGGGGAGTCTCCTCTCCGCGTTCACAGATAGGGTTTTGCGTTTGTAGAGGTCTGAGTTCGTTCCCTCTGCGTTCACGAGCTCTGGCCGCGTTCGAGGAGTAGAGGTTAGCTTCCTTCCACATTCACGGGGCCTGAGGGCCGCGTTCGCGGAGAAGGGAGGGTTTCAGTGCTATTTAATGAAGGTCGAGCTCATTTGGAGGTTATATTCAAAAATTCATATCTCCCTCCTTGGTTTTCGGTTTTTAGTGAATTGAAGTCCCAGGCGTTCAGAATCTCGTTTGCTTCGTGGGTTAGTTGATGGATTGCATTGGGTGTACCTCGTTTTCCGTGAATTTGAGGCGTAAGGTTCTATTTTAAGCCTTTTTGGTATAATGTTTTGCGTTTCTTGTTTATTTTGTACGGAGCTGATCCGAGCCCCGATGAGTGTTCCATTTTGGGATACAAATTCGGGGGAGGATTTGGGACCTTCTCACGGAGTCAATTCCAGAAAATCCGAAGTAGGTCCCACATTTCCAATTTTGACTACGAAATTGGTCTGTCTCAGAATATGATGATTTTAGTGTCTAAACAACCGTATTGACGCTGTGATTCTGTTTTTGATAGCGTGACAGTAGTCTGAGGCCGTTCAGAAGGGAAAACCTCTGGTAGAGTGAATTGGAGTGCGTGTGATCAGCTTTATGGTAGGTTACGACTTCCCTTCATTCTAGATTAAGCTTGAATGCGTAAATGTTGCTGATGTGTGTGAATCTGGGTGGGTAGCTAGTACTTCTATGTTTCCTCCCCAATTTTGTTCATTTGGAGTTGATTTCTGAGCTGTTCGGGATCAGTATCATGCTTTACATTGAGTTGGTTGCTTGGGTTGTTGTTAATTTGCTGTGGATTATCTGCTGGGTGGTTATCTGTTGATGTATGCGTGGGTTCGGGATAATTTCTTGATTTCTGTGATTGTTTCGGCCTTAGAATAGGTTAGGATAGTATTGCCTTAGTCCCATGCACCTGTTGACTTGAGTATGTATTTGATGTCATTTCGGATGGACTAGGTCCTTGTAAACTGGTATATAAGACTTGAGTATGATAGTTAAGCCTTAGTTTAGGCGTTTTCATGGCTTTCGGACCTTATGATTCTTTCTCTCTTATTTCTGCGATTCTGGGATGCCGTCGGAAGATGTCGTTATTGCGTCGATTAACGGTTGGAGTGTGCTAGGCTAGTAGCCTTTGGTGGATATCCTTGTGGGGGCGGTGACTCGTGGTGTTTAGACTTGCGTTGTATTGTTTGTCTGTTCGTGGCTTTATCTGGTTTAAGGTTGTTAGCTCCAGTACGCAGCTGACGTTACCCGGTTAGCATCTGATATTTCCAGCGCTGGCTGTCGGGGGTAGGTTGCTAGCATCCGGTCCGCAGCTGACGTTACACAATTACAGCCAGGTATTCCCAGTGCGAGGCTGTTGCTCGTAGGCTACTAGTCCCAGTTGCGCATCTGGCGTTATCCGGTTGGAGCCGGTATTTCTAGGACTAGGCTGTTGAGCGAAAGGTGTGATATCTGGTCCGACGCTAATGTTACCCGGTTAGAGTCTGATATTTCCAGCTCGTGACTAATGATTGGGCTGGGTGCAGGTATTGTTCCAACTCGAGGCTGATGAGTATTTCCAGCTCGTGACTGATGTTTGGGTAGGGCCCAAGTGTTATCTTTTCAGGACCGGGACCAATGGGTCTCGAGTCTTCTGGAATTGTATTTCCTTCGTTTTTGTACAATAGCTCTTTTGTGTACCTATCGGGCTTATGGGGCTCCATTCGGGTTTTATTTAATCTTACGCATGAGTGTGCCCAGCGGGTCTTATGGGGGGCTCAGCTGGGTTTAGCTTAGTTGTTCTTAGTTTGCTTTCCGCTTTCTCTTCTTCCGTTCTGTTGACCTCTGTTTGTGCTGATTCTATCTTGTCTGCCTGTTTTTACCTTTCTTGCTCAGTCGGCCTATGATGCCTACTGGGTACCGTTGTTTTGGTACTCATGCTACACTTTGTATCTATTCTTGTGATGTAGGTCCGAGCACCAGTTATCAGCGTTGAGATCGAGCCTATAGCTATCAGTTAAGGAGACTAGGGTGAGCACATGGCGTTCTGGGATTACATGTCTCCTTCTGTATTTATATTTTTACTTGTCTTTTTTTTTCGAGACAGTTTGTTTCCGTGGTCCACTTTTGGGACTTGTACTCTTGCTAGTAGTTTTGTTCTTGTTACTTCCAGGTTCTGGGAGGTGTCTTGTGTATATAGTTTGGTTTCGCTTCAGCCTTCTTTATGTGTTGTATTTGTTGCTTCCGCTTAGTTGAGATTAGTTTCCACCCGTAGTCCCATTACTGCTAAGTTCCAGGATTGGGTTTTGGCTGGCCTACTGGTGGATTGGTAGGCGCCATCATGATTCAAGAAATCGGGTCGTGACAAGCGACTCGCTTGGTAAAGTTGTCAACCATTTAAGCCAAAAGAGGGTCGGTGCCACCCATACCCAAGAGCCCATCAATACCAATAGTGTAAGGGTGACATTGACGTCCCTCACCCAGTAAATGTGCAATCTTTCCATAGATGCCCAATTGGCATAGAACTCCTGAACTAGGTGCAAGCTCCACATGGCACCATAAACTTGTTGCGTCCAAATGGACATGCGAGTGTACATGGTCATGCAAGTAATTAAAGTAGCTCTTCTTCAAAAGGCTTTTGTCGAACCCACAGAGACTTATGATCAGCTAATATTTAATTTCACTAAGGATGACATTTAAAGAAAGTGTGCCAAGAGAGTTTGATAGTTATTTCTAAATTAACAACTTCGCATATGAAAATTAAACTATCTAACTACGATTCAATTTCAAGTGTAGTTTAAACAATGACTTAGGCAATTCCAGGGCTGCAACTTGTAGAGAATTCATGCATAGTACCCTCTTCTATGGAATTTGATTGGTTATAAAATACCAGGTTTACAAGGTTAAATTGATGATCATGGTTTCCCAACCTCTACTTTCCTGGCACAGTTAGAAGTTTAACTACATCGTTACGCGATGATACACTCAACCAACTTAGGAGTATTAGGTTTTCATCTTGTTTTGTAACCAAGCAAGGTCACTAGGTATATCTCTATCCTAGATACAAATAAACCCTAGTTTATGTACTAGAGAAGATCATGCCCCTTTTGTTCCACATTCTATCTTTCTATTCTTCTTCCGAGTTCAAGTCAGATTATAAATATATCTTTATGGTGATTTAGCATTCACATAATGAATTTAAGGACAAAAGAGCAATTTATAGTGATAACCTTTTTTAATCCACAAAGTAAATACTACACATTCATTCTAGCCACAACCCTCGAATAAAAGGGATTAGCTACTCATGTTTTAATTCTCAATCTTTGGATGTTCGATAATCATAAGAGAAAACTATAGATGAAAAGATTAGGAATGAACTCTAAAATTCGGAATAGGTAGACCTTTGAGCCGTGTTCTCAATAAACAATAAAAATAATAATTAAAAGAATAAAACCCAAGTATATTTACAGCTTGGAAAATCAAAAAAATCTGGGCTGGCATGTCCGTGACACTGAGCTTATACAGACCTGCCTATTTCTTCATCAAAGCCTTCTCCGTGACACGCCCCTGATACGTAGTTCTCTAGTTCACGATTATCTCTAGCCAAATATTAATTTCTAGCTCCGCTACATGATGCCAATACGGAGCTGGGTATTTTCTCATTTGATCCTTCTTTGTCTTCTTTTCACTTTGTCTCTTATGCTTCCGCACATCCGATCCGCGTCCACTTCATTTCTTTTCACTTCTGTGCCTCTTTCTCTTGCTTTCCAACTTACAACCAACTAATCACATTGGTTACTCGAGATGCATTAACATAACTCAAACCTATCAATGTAATGGGGTTTTGTTCTAAAACTTCACTAAATTATTGGTTTCATTTTATTTTTAGGCATATAGATATGTCCCAGATCACAACCACACACTTAGAGGTTTGTTTCATCCTCGAACAATTCCACACATTTAACCTAGACCTAGACTCAACACGAATAGAAGTTGTACTTCAGCTACAAACTCACAAGGCCTTCATGAATTCACAAGAAAGCATGTCAAAGTTAAAATTTAACCCAAGCAAATATATTGAAACCTCAAGACTTCAATCATAGACTCAACAACATTTTAGAAACTCAAATAAACGCTTCATGCAACATTACTTAGTCATCACCTATCCTTCAACATACAAGTGCCTTCAAATGAAGAAATTGTCCACACACTCAATTCAAAAGATGAAATATAATTTAAGGACTTCACATTTAAGAATAACTCTCACACTTACAAATAAAGTACTAATGTATGCACAAAGACCCATACGCTTTCCAATTATGTACATCTCTACTAATTGAGCATGCTCGAATAGAATCAAATAGGACTTTTACGGGTTGTAATGTAGGCTAGGGGATGGGTAGGAAAACTATAAGTTAGTGACTTACACTTTCCTAAGAACTTTGCACTTTGTGACTTCATCACCCATTATTTTATTTTATTTTATTTTCAGCCCTCTCTTTATAACTATTGCACAAGTAATTCTCATCATCTTAAGAATGTTTCTCTCATCATGCATTTTTATGTCAAATTCTTTTGATGGGGTCTTTCTCATCACCTTGTAGCTATTGCTAATTTTCCTTTCATCTTCAACTAACCTATTTTGAGCTTATATGTTTTAACAGTCTATGCTACATTGCTTTAAAAAATAGGGTGCCAACAACTAGAGATTTAGCAAAATGGTTAAGGCTATTTTAAAGGGCTTTAGCCATGGAGTCCTTTTCTCCATGGGGTCCCTAAGGATTCCAATTTCTCAAGTTAATTTCAATTGATCAAGTTTGGGTTTCAATTCAATTTTTGTGGGTTTAATCCAATTATGATTTATTATTGTTGATTAAGTCTTCTAATGCTTGTTTTAATGTTAATACATGATATTTAGTTGAAAATGTATCAACCCATGCCTAAATTATAATTATTTAACTATGAACCTATGATGAACCCATGAACCTATGAACTATGAATTTATGAAGATATACATGTTTTATGAAGTTATTGTAAATGATTTGGGGATGCTTTGAAAGAAAAGTATCAATGTTATTGTGAAAGGTTTTCTCACATGCTACTATGATCATGATTTTGAAAGGTATTTCTCACATATGGATTCACATTGGTGAAAGGTTTTCTCATCCATATTGAATTGTATTTAAGGAGCTATTCTATGTTTTGATCTAAAAAGTATGGATTGGTATTGATCATAGCCTTTCCTATGTAATAATAATTATTGAATTTTATTTATTTCATTGGGATTTAAACTTAGCACTGAGAGGGCTTGAGTTGGAGGCTCAAATAGGATAGTCTCTAGTAGCAACCTCTAGTCCCAAACTGCGTGCCTCCGTTTGATTAACTTAAATAACCTAGCTAGTGGATTAACTTTAGCAAATGATGAAATGTACAGAGTCTACCTTGGTAAGTAGATCCCCCTTCTTTCGGTATGAGGGATATATCGGATTTCATGAAATAGCTCTCATGGCCTTATTGTCGGTTACAACTAATATCACACAAATTGACTATGTTTCCTCAATGTTTTCCTTTTATCTCCTACTTTATATGCATTGACTACATGTCATTGCTTCTTTAACCTTTTAAATGTTCAAATATTGATTATGTCTTATACGTTTTACGTCATTCATGCTACCATGCCTATTTTATGCATATTGCGCCATACTTAGTACATTCCGTGTACTACTGCATACTTGTGCCTATATTGTTTTACTAATGTAGGTTTTGACTTTCCTAGCTCTTACTATCGTGGCTAGGTGGTTCTTCCAGATTTTAAGAGTTTGGTGAGTTCTCATGTTTCGAGGATCGAGATACATTTAATTATTCATGTCTTTCATTAGTTATCATACTTGTATGTGATGTATGGGTTACGTCCCAATCACTTTTCCTATGATGTAGTAGATTGCTTATTGAGACTTATCTTAGACTTCCACTTTGTCAAAACTCTTTTATGTCATAAAGCTATGATTTTGAATTCTTTATTATATTATCTTGTATGATGCATGCTAAGTGGCTGGTGTAGGGCCTCTCTGGGTCCTATATGCCAAGCTACACCTAGGGTATACTTAGGGTAGTAACACACTTGGTATTCAAAGCATAAGGTTTAGAAAAGTCCTAGAATGTCTCATAAGCCATGTCGAGTAGAGTCTTGATCATGAGTATGAAGCGTGCCACACTTATGAATAAGCGGCTATAAGATGTTTAGGAAACTCTACTTCTTTAATCATTCTAAAGTCGTGCGATAGATTTTAACTCTATATGTCTCTCTGCTAATCCTTATATGATACTTTTCAGGATATGGCCCCTCGAAGAGAATACATTAGGAGGAATGTAAATGAGAATGCGGAACGAGAAGCCCCTTAAGCTCTTCAAGAAGCTCCTCAAGTTCCAGCCGACCCTTTGGCCAAACAAGTGACTAATGCAGAGTTTCGAGCCACTTTTCAAGTGTTGACCCAATCCATGATGGCTCAAGCCAATAGGGAGGTTGTGGTCCCCATGAACCCAAATGTGGGTACTATGGCATCTATTATGAGGAACTTCACTAGGATGAATCCCCCAGAATTTCATGGTTCCCAGGTAAAGGAAGATCCTCTGGAGTTAATTGATCAGGTGTATAAGGTTTTGATGATCATAAATGTGACACTGATAGAAAAGGCGGAATTGGCTGCTTATAAATCTCAAGGTTGTTTCAATCAATGAAAGGAAGAGATGGTGGTTGATGAGGGTCCTCTTGATTGGGAAAGTTTAAGGTTGCTTTCCTTTATAGGTTCTTTCCTCTTAAGATGAGGGAGGCAAAGGCACATGAATTCATTAACCTTCTTCAAGGAAATATGAGTGTGAAGGAGTATGCCATGAAGTTCCTACTATGGTTGCCGATCCTAGGGCAAAGATGAGTAAGTTTGTTTCGAGTAAGATGGTGGTTAAGGAATGTCATATCGCCATGTTAATAAAGGAAATGAACAGTTTTCATCTAATGATTCATGCTCAACAAATTGAAGAGAGGAACTTAAGGAAAAGTCTAGGGAGGCAAAGAGGGCAAATATCAGAGATGGTGACTTTTCACATTCAATGTCCAATGGACATGGTCCTTCTTGGTTATGACAAAGGTTTTTCGGTCAATGTCCATCCAATGTTCCGGCTCCTAAGTTCAACAAAGAAAGGGTGTCTAACCCTAAACCTCAAGGAGAAAATGGTGGTGGAAATGGATCTTTGGTTCCTGCATGCCAAAAGTGTGGCAAGAGCCATTCGAGAAAATGCTTAATGGGTACGGATAATTGTTTTGGTTGTGGTAATAGTGGTCACCCCTTGAGAGATTGTCCATCTAGAATTGATAAAGGAAAAGATGGTAGGAAAGTTCCGCCTAGTGGTTCGAGTTCAAGTGCTCCAAAGCAAAACCGATTCTAGCCACTTCAAACTCGTCATGATCAAAAAGGTTCTCCAGATGTTGTTACCGGTATGTTGAAAGTCTTTCATCTTGAGTTTTATGATTTTCTTGTTTCTACCTTGTCATTTTTGACCTCATATGTGGCTATGAGATTTGATGTTCCTCCGAATATGTTGTTAGACCCTTTTTCTGTCTCTACCCCAATTGGTGAATCTATTGTGGCTAAAAGAGTCTATAGAAGTTGTCCCTCTCCTTATCTCATAGAGTCACTTATGATGATCTTGTAGAGCTTAATATTTTGGATTTTGATATTATTCTTGGTATGGATTGGCTCCATTCTTTGTATACTTCTATTGATTATAGAACCCGAGTGGTCAAGTTTCAGTTTCCAAATGAGCTCGTCATAGAGTCAAAAGGGGGAAATTCTATGCCTAAGGGTCAGTTTGTTTCTTGTCTTACAGCTAGAAGAATAATTTCCAAGGGTTTCATGTATCATTTCATTCGGGTTAGGGATATAGATTCTAAAATCCCTACTCTTAGGTCGGTCCCTATTGTAAATAAGTTTTCAAAAGTGTTTCTTGATGATTTACCCAGTGTTCTTCTTGAAAGGGAAATAGACTTCAAAATTGACCTTCTTCAGGATATGCAACCTATCTCTATTCCCCCTTACCTTATGGCTCCGACAGAACTTAAGGAATTGAAAGAGAAATTGAAGGATTTATTGGATAAGGTTTTCTTCCGACCAAGTATCTCTCCCTGGGTGCTCTAGTTTTGTTTGTTAGTAAGAAAGATAGTTCACTTTGCATGTGTATTGACTACGGGCAACTGAACAAGGTTACTATTAAGAATAGGTATCCTCTTCCAAAGATAGATGATTTGTTTGATCAACTCCAAGGTGCGAGTTACTTTTCTAAGATTCACCTCCGTTCTAGTTATCACCAACTGAGGGTGAAAGAAGATGACATTCTGAAGATGGTTTTTCGAACTCGGTATGGTCATGTTGAGTTTTTTGTGATGTCATTTGGTTTGACTAATTCTCCAGCCACGTGCATGGACTTAATGAATAGAGTGTTTAGACAATACCTTGATATGTTTGTGATTGTGTTTATCCATGACATGTTGATTTACTCAAGGAGTGAGGATCAGCATGCCAATTATTTGAGGATTGTATTACAAGTCCTAAAGGACAAACAACTATTTGCAAAGTTTAGTAAATGTGAGTTTTGGTTAAGATCTGTGGCTTTTCTTGGTCACATAGTTTCCAAAAAGGGTATTGAGGTAGATCCTAAGAAGACGGAAGCAGTTATGAGTTGGCCTAGACCTCTATCTGTTTCAAATATTCAAATTTTGTTTGGTTTGGCTGGTTATTATAGAAGGTTTGTGGAAAGATTTTCTTCGATTGCCTCTCCATTGAAGGCATTGACCCAAAAGAAAGTTATGTTCTTACGGTCGGAAACGTGTGAGAAGAGTTTCCAAGAATTGAAAGATAAACTTACCTCCGCTCCGGTGTTGACTTTACTGGAAGGCTCGGATGGTTTTGTTATTTATTGTGATGCTTCACGAATTTGATTGGGGTGTGTTCTTACGCAAAATAGGAAAGTTATTGTTATGCTTCAAGACAACTTAAGATTCACGAAATGAACTATCCTACTCATGATTTGGAATTAGCAGCGATTTTATTTTTACCTTAAAAATTTGGAGGCATTATTTGTACGGTGTCCATGTTAATGTATTTAATCACCACAAAAGTTTGTAATATGTATTCAAGAAAAAGGATCTAAATCTTCACTAAAGTAGGTGGCTTGAGTTGTTGAAAGATTACGATATGAGGGTCCTCTATCACCCCGGTAAGACCAATGTAGTGGCGGATGCTCTTAGTCGACTATCAATTGGTCCGTGATGCTCATAGATTAGCCTGATTAGGTGTTCGCCTAGTTAATTCTAATGAAGGTGGTATGATTGTTCACAATGGATCAGAATCATATTTTGTGTTGGATGTAAAAGCCAAGAAAGGACTTGATCTAGTTTTGGTCGAGTTGAAGGAAGTGGTGCTTAAAAAGTCCATTGAGACTTTCTCCCAAGGGATATATGGTGTGCTTCGGTATCAAGGTCATTTGTGTGTTCCCAATGTTGATGATTTGACGAAGCAAATTTTATCAGAAACCCATAATTCTCGATATTCCATTCACCCGGGAGTCACCAAGATGTACCGTGACTTGCGGGATATCTATTGGTGTCATGGGATGAAGAAGGATATTACAGAATTTTTTCACGACCCAAAGTACCCCATAGGTGTGACATGGCGTATAGGACCCTGAGGGACCCCACACAAGCCACTTAGCATACATATACAAAAGGTAAATGCAATAATGAGGAAAGAAATAGAAAATCTCATAAAAATAAAGAGTTTACAAGCGGATGTCTTGACTATGTCTCAAAAGCCATCTAATACAATAGAATGATCGGGACGTAACCCGTACATCATGTACAAGTCTGAAACTGAAAGTAAAGAAAAGCTATAAAGTCTCTTAGTCCCCGAAGCACGAGGACTCACAAAGGCTGATAGCTCGAACTCTGAAAGCAACTAACCACGAAAGTGCGAAAGATGACTGTCTGACCCTACATTATTAGAGAATGTAGGCACAAGTATGTATTAGTACATGGAATGTACTATGTATGAAGAAAATGCATAAAATCACATAAATCATGCCAGTGAGATGCTTTTATATAAGAAATTATGCTAGGAAGATATCATCATGAACATGCAATGACCAACTAAATCATGTGACAAAGGGTTAGAAACTCAATGCATAACATGGTCAATGCAAGCTAGTCATATCATAAGTGTTGTGAGATACTTCTAGTACCCTAGTTCATTATTATGGGATTTTTAGGTTTACCGACATAGACCATGTGAGCTATAACATGGAATCCAGTGTCTGCCCCACACCGAAAAGGGGAGTGATGTCTACCCCACAACACTAGAAGGGGTGTCCTACTTTCCAAGGTAAGGACCATAAATTTGTAGCTTATGTGGATCCACTAGCTATGTGTCTATCTGAGACAAAACCTATGAGCACGTAGTTATGGGACTTAGGGATTTGCTATTAAAGGTCCACGGACGCTAAACGGAAACCTTCTTCCAAAAAGCCTGCTCAGTGCTAAGTAAAATCCCAAGGAATAGACAATTAAGCTTATTCATATTTTAACCAAGGAAGAGGTACATCTAGGGTTACAAATTCCAAGCTAAGATCATATCAAGACGTTTCAACTACCATGGGCTTGCCCAAACTTACATCATTAGAATAGCTCCTAATTGATTCATAGGTGAGAAAGCCTTTAAACCAAATGAACCCTAATTTTTGGGAGAAAACCTTTCACATTCATATTCTTAGCTTATTGTGAAGAAAACCTTTTCACAACTCATGGATGCCATCATCTATATTCACCCTAGCAATTATAAGCATAATTCTCATGAAACATGCATCTCTTATGCAAACTATTCATACGCATGCATCTTTTATGCAAGCTATTCATATACATGCATCTCTTATGCATGCTATTCATATGTTCATGAATCATGATCTAGTATGGGTACATGTTAATTCATCTTAGAATCATGCAATAAACTAGAATCATGCATATTTTCATCAATTTCACAAGTTCATAATGCATGGATCATACTTTATCATGAATTCATAACTAGGAATCATGATTCATGCATGGATTCATATAATTTCTACATCAAATCATATAAATCACGCTAAATCATGCACTAAGTTACTTTATCACGCTAGATCGTGCACTACTAATCATAAAATCAATAATTGGAATCATAATTGAAGAACCCATAAGAATTGATCAAACCCTAACTCAATTTGGGGAAATTAAACCTTGAAAATTGAAGAAAACTAGGGACTCATTGGAGGAAAGGGCTCCAAATGGTGAATGCTAACATACCTCAACAAAGCCCACAAGAAATTGCTAAGAACTGATGACCTTCAATGGAGGATCCTAGCCCTTCTTCTTCCTTGAGAATTGAGAGAACTTTTCTAGAGAGAAAAATATTTGGGAAGTTGGGGAATTTTATAATGAGAGTACTGAAGGAAAATTTGGGATAAAAGACTTATATAGTGGGTCAATTTAGGGGCAAAGCCGTAATTAAAAAGAGTTAAAAGAATTGGAAAAAGAGGTAAAAATCCCTGGAAAAATAACTGTCGGACCCTATCTACGGTTTGACCTACGGTCCATAAGTCAACCTACGGACTGTCCTATTCTTCCGTAGATAGATTAGGAGAGTTTCCCAACTTTGACCCCCCAACGACGGGTCATCATGTACGGCTTGTGGGTCAATCGACGGGCAGTACATGGCAACCTTAGATCTGACCTTACGGCTTAAGAACTTTACTAAGTCTGGAACAATTGATATGACCTTTCTACGGTCCGTCCTGCTCACCCGTAGACTCGACTTCAGAGACTTGATTTTCAAAACAATTTACCCTCTTTCTATGGATGCATTCTACAGTCCGTCAACTGGTCTACATCCTGTAGACTGCGTCCGTAGAGAGTGACTCTGGGCCCAGACTGGAAAATTTTCTATTTCAAAAATTGAGGTGTTACAATATCTCCCCCTTGGGAACATTCGTCCCCGAATGGAAATCAGCTAGAGACAACAAGAGTAGGGGAAACAACAATTCTATGATTCCAATCATAAATGCAACTACATAATGCACATATCCGAGGAGGAAGATCAACTCAAAACTAAAGCATGCTTCATCACAAAATTTCAAGCCATAAACACTTAATGAAATGCATGCATAAGGAAACATGAGAATGACTAAGACGCATGAAGCCTAGAAATAGACCATGAGGAACTAAATATCTCAAGCTAGGGAAGACTCAGAAGGAAAAGATGACGATAACGGGACATCATATAGGCCTCGGCCTCCCACGTAGCACCCTCAACCAATTGATTCCTCCACAATACCTTAACGGAAGCAACTTCTTTGTTTCTTAACTTCCGGACTTGTCGGTCTAGAATCTCCACCGGAACCTCTTCATAAGATAGAATCTCTTTGATGCCAAGATTTTCTAAAGGCACTATATGGATGTCAGATCTCCAACACACTTCTTCGAAAGAGACACATGGAAAACCGGATGAACCGATGCTAACTCTTTAGGCAACTCATGCTCATAAGCAACATTGCCAATGCGTCTCAAAATCTTATATGGGCCTACATACCGGGGCTAAGCTTCTCTTTCTTACCAAACCTCATGACACCCTTCATGGGCAAAATTTTCAAATAGACCCAATCATCAACCTCAAACTCTAGATCCCTTCTTCTAACCTCGCCATAGGACTTTTGTCGACTTTCAGCCATTTTCAACCTTTCTCTAATAAATCGAACCTTCTCCATAATTTCAAGCACTAATTTGGGACCCATCAAAGCAACATCACCCACCTCAAACCATCCTATAGGATACCTACATCTCCTACTGTAAAGAGCCTCAAATGGAGTCATACCAATACTTGCATGGTAACTATTATTGTAGGCAAACTCAATCAAATGAAAATGATCATCCCAATTACCCTTGAACTCAATCACACAAGATCTTAACATATCCTCTAAAGTTTGGATAGTACGCTCCGCTTGCCTATCGATTTGGGGATGAAAAGCCGTGCTAAGCTTAACCTTGGTACCAAGACCCTTTTGGAAAGACTTCTAAAATTGAGAAGTGAATTGGGTACCTCTATCAGAGATAATGGATAGGGGCACTCCATGCAACCTAACCATCTCCCTAATGTATAACTTAGCATAATCTTCCGCTGAAAAGGATACCTTGATAGGAATGAAGTGAGCCGACTTCGTCATACGATTTACTATAACCCATATAGAATCATGTTGCCGGCGAGTACGGGGTAAACCCACTATGAAGTCCATATTAACATCTTCCCACTTCAAAGTAGGAATATCTATATCTTGGGATAAGCCTCCGTGCCTTTAATGTTCAACCTTAACTTGTTGACAATTTGGGCACCTTGCCACAAATTCCGCAATATCTTTATTCATTCCATTACACCAATAGAATTCTTGCAGATCGCGGTACATCTTGGTGGCACCGTGATGAATAGAGTATCGGGAACTATGGGGTTCTTCTAGAATTTTCTCCCTTAGGCCATCAACATTAGGCCCACACAAACGGCCTTGATATCTAAGGACACCATCTCCCCCTTGGGAGAAAGCCTCATTGCCCTTCTTTAGAACCGTCTCGTTCAACTCAACCGATATTTGATCAAGTGCTTGCTTAGCCTTAACATCCACCACAAAGGACGATTCCGATCCATTTTACACAATCACACCTCCCTTATTGGAGTCAACCAACCAAACACCCAACCGAGCTAGTCTATGAACATCCCGAACCAATTCTTTCTTATCATCTTCTATATGTACAATACTATTCATCGACAATCGACTGAAGGCATCGGCCACTACATTAGCCTTGCCCGGGTGATAGAGGAAACTCATGTCATAGTCCTTTAAGAGGTCTAGCCATCTACGTTGTCGAAGATTTAGATCCTTCTGCTTGAAAAAGTATTGCAAACTCTTGTGGTCGGTAAAT
>JAGDQO010002418.1:0-88982 GCA_018342035.1 Solanum appendiculatum | reverse complement strand
TTCTTATATTAGAGAATATATATATATATATATATATATATATATATATATATATATATATATATAAACATTTTTGCTACCTCACTCCACCACCACTTCCGCCTCCATATACCCCCGCCCCCCCTACCCCAAAAAAAAGATTACGTTTTAAAATTTTTTTACATGCCCCCTCTCCTCAAACCACCTCCCCCCCTACCTCCCCCTGCCCTCCCATAAAAAAGTTAGAGTTATTTTTAAATTAAAAAATAAAAATTCTACTTCACACCCCAAAAGAATTTTACCTTTCTTTTGTTTTGGGTTAGATATATAAAAATATTTTTAAGAAAATATTTTATACTTGCATACCGAATTTTAAAAAAATGAAAATTTTAAAACTGAAATATTCAAAAATAAAAAAAGAAGAAAGAAATGAGTTTAAATGGTAAGCACGTGATATGAGATCAAACATTTTTGTTACCTCACTCCACCACCACTTCCGCCCCATGTACCCCCCCACCCCCACCCCCCAAAAAAATTATGTTTTAAAAAAAATTACATACCCCCTCTCCTCGAACCACCTCCCCCTGCCCTCCCATAAAAAAATTAGAGTTTTTTTTTTAAATAAAAAATAAAAATTCTACTCCACACCCCAAAAGAATTTTACCTTTCTTTTGTTTTGTTTTAAGAAAATATTTTATACTTGCATACCGAATTTTAAAAAAATAAAAAATTTTAAAACTGAAATATTCAAAAATAAAAAAAAAGAAAGAAATGAGTTTAAATGGTAAGCACGTGATATGAGATCAATTATTTGAATTTGAAATCATCCTTTGCTTAATGTTTGCTAAGGTGGAATTTTTTGTCTATGTGGAATATCATATGGCAAGATTTTTAAATAAAAGAGAGTGTAGTACATACACCAACACATATAGTTGAGAAAAGACACCAAAAACAACAACAACAAAAAGGTGTATACAGTCATATGGATCAAACGGTAGTAGAATAAGGCAGAGTTACCTGAGGATGCTTGAATGGTCTTCAAACAAAGAATAAAAAAGGTGAAGCTACCAAAAAAGGAAACGATTAAAGACTATTACACCAACACAAGGAAAGAGGAATATGATCAAAAAATATATTTTGGTTAATGGAAGACTTATCTAACCTTCTATAGGGAGTGGTATCAGCTCCTCGTTGAGCTCAATCTATTACAGGAGGAAGGTTAAACGAAAATCAGCTAGAATAGACAAAAGTTATCAGAGATTAGAAAAGGTTAAACACTTATATGTTCGATACGACCTAGATCCATGCTGGAACTAGCTGAGAAATGACACCAAAAACAACAACAACAACAACAAGAGAGTGTAGTACATACACCAACACATATAGCTGAGAAATGACACCAAAAACAACAACAACAAAAAGGTGTATACAGTCATATGGATCAAACAGTAGTAGAATAAGGCAGAGTTACCTGAGGATGCTGGAATGGTCTTCAAACAAAGAATAAAAAAGGTGAAGCTACAAAAAAGGAAACGATTAAAGATTATTGCACCAACACAAGGAAAGAGGAATATGATCAAAAAATATTTTTTGGTTAATGGAAGACTTATCTCACCTTCTATAGGGAGTGGTATCAGCTCCTCGTTGAGCTCAATCTATTACGGGAGGAAGGTAAAACGAAAATCAGCTAGAATAGACAAAAGTTATCAGAGATTAGGAAAGGCTAAACACTTATATGTTAGATACGACCTAGATCCATGCTAGAACTAGCTAAGAAATGACACCAAAAACAACAACAACAAGAAGAGAGTGTAGTACATACACCAACACATTAGCTGAGAAATGACACCAAAAACAACAACAACAACAAAAAGTTGTATACAGTCATATGGATCAAACGGTAGTAGAATAAGGCAGATGTCACGACCCAAAAACCGAGGTCATGATGGCACACATCCCAAAACCACCCTGATGTGTAAGCCGAATAATAAAACACATACGAGACTCCCAAAGAGGAAGTCAGGCCACAACTGAAAAGAAGAGAATAACAACGAAGAATTTCCCAAAACATGGTGTCATGTGAGCCTCCTAGTACTTCCGGAGGATCCGCACATTCTTTCCATTTCAGTATTTTATTTTGTTGAGGTGTTGTGGGGTTTGTCCCGACACCCGTCTGAGTTAGTTAGAGGCTTCATAGACAGCTCTAGAGTTGATAGAGTCCCCCATGCCTATACTGACATTTTATTCATTGAGGGTGGACAAATGTTTTCCTAAAACTTGAGATTTGAGTATTTTTCAGCTTTTAAATATCTTTAATCATTCAGTTAAGTTTGTGAGTTTACTTTTCTATGTATAATTTATCCCAAAATTAGTAACCAAACCAGAGAGAAGGCTACATTTTTATCCTTATACAAGACAGTACATTGAATTGGGGGAGGACGAAACAACTGGGATAATAATCTGATATTAAAGCATTGTATAAGGAACATCAAATTAAAGTTGTCATTAATGACTCCTTTCCTACTACAGTAATACTCCATCTGTCCAACAATACTTGTCTGCTATTGACTTGGCACACCCCTTAAGAAATAATAAATAGAAAGCTGATTTTACTATATCACCCTCTAAATATAATAAATACAATGTATTGAAAAATGTAATAGGGAGATGACTATAATTAATGATAAGGGTAAATTAGGAACTAAGAGTAAAATTATCCATTGATTTCATAAAGTGGACAAGTATTGTTGGACATCCCAAAATAGTATAATGGACAAGTATTGTTGGACAGAGGGAGTACTTTCTCTGTCCCATATTAGGTGGGCTTCTTACTAAAATTATTTTTATCATATTACTTGATTACTTGTTAAATCAAGATAGAATTAATTGAATTTTTCTCATTTTACCCCTACAATTAATATAGCCTTTGGAAGTTTAAACAACTTCTGAAGATCAAAGAATTTATTTTTTCAAGAGGTTAATTAATATGAACAAAGGGCAAAATAGTAAAGTTGATCAATCTATTAATGATTTCTTAATTACCGTGTAAAATAGAAAGTGTTCATCTAATATGGGACGGGGGAGTATAACTTTGGATAACTCTTATCTTATTTATGAATTGAAATTAAAAAGAATGTGTCTTTTGTAGGAATTACAGTTGAAGAAAGAGGGATGACACACTCCAAGGTTCAGTATAAAGATTAAAAATAAATAAGAAACTCACTTATTTTTCATTAAAAAAAAAATATAGCATCTTCTTAAAGGGAATGTTTACACCTTATTTATTCTGTATGATACTGAATGAAGGCAAATTTGATGCATAATTATTTTAGTAGTCCTTGGGTAGGAGCTTCAACTGTGGCAGCCATTATACTCCTCATACTCACAACTATACAGACTATTTTAGCTATCACAAGTGCCATTAAGTAAGTAGTAATTATCACGATTGTTTCAATTGTAGTGTTTCCAATATGCATTTGTGTTGATGAACTTATGAGTTTTTCATGTCCCCCTTATGTATTCGTTTTTATAGTTGAATGTTGATTTAGTTTATTTCAAGTATCTATGTCTGTCACCTTCTACCAGCAACATGTACCAGATAACTCCATTCACTATGCAAGCGAGCACATTAAGATCATGTTCTTTCTGCAGCTGCTGATCATTCCTCCTTCTCCTCGTTAGAGGAAGAAGAAGATGATACTAATTCATGCAGACATAGCGAAGCATGTCTCGTTTGTGTTTTAAGTAGATTTGATTTATTTGTACAAGTGGTTATTCTAATTTTCTTGAATCTCTATAAGTTTCATTTGCAGGTTTATTCTGAGCTCTATCTCATCTGTAGCTTTTTAAAGTAGATTGAAATTATCAAGAATTCACAATGTTTAACTATATTTTTTTCATCCATAAGGATTAACCAATCTCCAACAGGATTAGCCAATCTCCAACATATTTGAATAGATAAGGATTAATTTTGGACCTATAATTTTTAAAAGTTTAACAGGTTCAATGATGAGAATCTAAAGGTCAAACCGGTCAAACTTATATCATAGATAATGTAAGGACCCAGAAGGTCATTTGTGGAAATTTTCATAAAATATTATCGTTTTACCCCTCTTGATAATTGCCCCGAGTCGTTTATGATCAGTCGGTGAAGTTGATTTGAGAATTTTAAACTATTCGTATAACTATGGTTATTTAGTTGACGGGTATTTATTAAATAATTAATTTTTATTAGTTGATGGTTAATGGATCAAGTACGTAATTTATTTAATACCCTTACCACCTTGCACATGTATAAGAATAAATTAGAGTTAAATAAGGTTGATATTATTTATTAGCCACATCACGAAAGAGCAAATCCCTAATCGTAGCTCCCTCCCACATTCTCAACTTTCTGCCACAGTTAAATAGATTAATGGTTGGGTGATAAGTTAAATTATTATATTAATAGGTTAGATAAGAATTGAAAGTGAACAGATACGATTTGGTATTGGATTTTTGGGAGACATTAATTTTTAGTGTTATAACAATTGGCTGTATTATACTAATAGTTAGAAACAATAAGAATAATCGTCTTCCACTATTTATTATTTTCTTTAATTATTATATTATAAATCAAGTTTTGATATATTGAGATAGAAATTAAATGTTAGCTTTATTGTATTATATGAAAATCATTAAATTATGACATTGGAGAAATAGGAACTTAACCCTAGACTTGAAATTTGAAAATATGAGAGTTGACATGTTAATTGGCATCAAGATTAGTAACTTGATTATAAATTTGGGTGAGTTTTTGGGTTTAGGCTAGACATATAATAATATGGGTGTTGTTAGTTTAGAAATCTTATTGTGATTATTTATGTGAATAGATTGCATTGACTTGGAAGCCCAACAAAAGGGGAAGGCTCAAGTCCCGGAGTGAATTCTTGATTAATTGAGGCAAGTGGATTTCTCAATCCTTGTTAAGTGTATAGAAATTCGTGTATTTCCTTGTGGTATGTGTGGGGGAGTAATGGGACTTGGTGATGGGTTGACTTGTCCATATTGAATAATTTTAATGATGAAAAAGGGGTAATAAAAGGCAATGTGATTAATTATTGGTGTGTGATGTGTTGAGAATGGTTCGAAAGGCTTATCGATTCATTGTTGATGTTGTATCACGATTGTGTTGTTGTGAAGTGTGCATTTTTATGAAAATGGTCATCTCCTCATTATTTATGTGAACATGTTATTTGCATTGGTTCTGAGACATGGTTGTGACAAGTGTTATATGAATTGAGGAAGAATAAGAAATTAACGAGGATGTACCATTTCGAGGGACGTGTCGCGCGCCGCGACGGATACTATGATTTGAGGGTCGTGTCGCAAGCCGCAACGGATTTTATTATCGAGGGACGTGTCACACGCCGCGACGGATTTCATTATCGAGGGTCGTGTCGCACGCCGCGACAGATGCATGAACAGATATGTCCCCCATGGGTCCCGGACTGAGAGACAGCGGGTGTGTATCGTTAGGGCAGACATGCATCACTATACTTGACATTGCATTTCATTGCATTAAGCATCTTTATCATTTGTGAACTTATGAGCACTTTTCTCTTGAACTTGTGATTGATGAACTTAATCTTGTGTGGTGTTGATCTGTAATTGTTGAAGTGAAGTGGTTGGGCCATATGTTGTGTAAATTGTGAACTATTAGGTTGGGCTGGTTTTTATGCAGGTTGTAGTTGTGGAGGTTCGGTTGGGGTGTAAGGAGTACCCGTATTCCATACCCTTAGCTTGTGTTTAGAGGCTTGCTTGCTGAGTACCGTGTGGTTTGGTACTCACCCCTTGCTTCTACAATTTTTTTGTAGGTTACGAGCCCGGATCTTCATGATACCCTCTCTTATCTTTTTGTCCGAGGCTTCCTATGGAGATTTGTGAGGTAGCTGATTGTCATCTCAGTAGACCTTCTTACTCCTTATTTATGATCTTGTTATATTCTAGAAACAATATCATTTGAGACTTGTTTATTTCTTTCAAATCAATTGTAATACTTTAGAGGCTTGTACACGTGACAACCAGGTTTTGGGGGTATATTTAAGTCGATTATGAATTTCCGCATTATATTAAAGTATAAGACTGTTATTTATAGTTTACTTCTACATTTTTTGTATTAATTGGGTTTTAGGCTGACTTGTCTTGGTGGGATAAGACGAGTGTCATCACGTCCATTTTTGGGTTGTGACACTCCCTTTTTGTAACATTGCACTCATCCTATCGAAATTCTGAAAACATCTTTGTACCAATCCCGTAGTCCTCATCCCCGCCACTCTCACATCCTTAACCCCCATGCCGAACTTAATAGTGCTTGCTTAGATTTTATACAAATATTTTTTTAAATGTTAATTTCAACTTATTTATCAAACATAAAAAATAAATAAGAAACTCACTTATTTTTTTCACTTAATTTTTTTAGAAAAAATAGCAATCTTCCATTGTATCAAACACCCTAAATTAAAAGTGTTCTTCCTCAATTAAACTTGGTATCAAATTTGAGAATAAATGATGGCTTGAACACACATTCAAAATATTATTCTATGATATGTTTTCTTAAATGTAATGTCGATACACTTTATTCTATGATACTTTTCTCAAAATGCACAATATTTTATGTTATTAGGCAGGTTTGCAATCACATAAAGGAAATTTTGTATATATATAGTATACCTTAGGTAGGAGCTTCAAATATGGCAGTCATCATATTCCTCATACTCATAATTATACAGACTATTCTAGCTTTTTACGTAAGTAAGTAGTAATAGTCTTAATTATAGTGTTGATGAGCTTAATTATGAGTTTTTTTTTTATCAATTCAAGAAATGGTTGCTTGAACACACACTTGCTACTGCCAAACAGAAGCTTTCCAATATGTTTTACGTTATTGTCCACTTGACTTCTATATTGTATAACATATTAAAAATGATTTTTAGCGATAATTAATTATTAGTAATAGAATTTATTTTCGTTAAATATATTTATTTAGAAGTAATTACTAGCGACAATTTCATATTAACACATTTCATAAATGTCACTAAAACCTATATAATAACATCAATTTAAAGTCAACTCTATACCTTCTCTATGGACACTGCCATTCGACCAACAAAATGAGTATTTGCACATAATGCAGTACGGACTGGTTAAAATTAAAAATTATGTGTAAAAGCGTATTATTTATTTATTTATTGACTTGGTATTATTTATTTATTTATTTATTGACTTGGTATTATTTATTTATGTATTTATTGACTTGATATAAATATTAAATATGAATATGAATATGAGTAAGTTTTTATGATTCTACCCTGTTAATTATTAATTAGACTGATAAATACTGATACAGTGCATTTAGATAAATAAAATAATTTATTTTTATTTAATATATATTGAGATCAAGTAAAATAAAATAAGGTAAATACATCAAAAGAGGACGTAACCATTTAAAAAATGTGCTTCTTCTTTAATTTTGTAATTATGAATTCTGGACATAGGGATGCAGTGCATGAGCTGTATGTAGTAATAAATTATTAATGGTGGATAACTTGTAAAAATTAATTTTTGCACCGAACTTTCTAATACCACGATAGAATTTGAGAGAACTCGATAAGATTATTATAAACGAAATGAATTGGTTTGTACACTTGAGCCCTATATTTATACAATTTTAACTCTAGCTAATTACAACATAGGCTTAGACTAATAAGCTCATAATCGTCGTGCAAAGTATGAGGTTTTTCATGATCTTATGAGTTTTTCATGTCCCTTTTATGTATCGAATTTTATAGTTGAATGTTAATTTAGTTTATTTCAAGTATGTGTACCTGCCATCTCCACATATACCAGATAATTCTATCAACTATGCAAGCGAGCACATTAAGATCTAAGAAAACAATCTCTTGCATGCCCCTTTTACTTGCATTCACAACATCAGCCAAAAATACCCCATATACCAATAACACATTTATTCTTCATAATTTCTTTTTATTAATTTATCTTAGCTTACGACTGTCTTAGCTATAAGAATTATATTGTGTAATTACTAGACTGCGTAGAATGGAAGAAATGGCAACACCACAATTGAGTAAATTAACCACCAACACGACGTCTACCTAAGCAGGGGCGGAGCTAGGTGGAGGCTTGTGAGTTCAAATGAACCCATTAGCTTTTTCATAGATTTTGCATTTGTATTAGAAATTCAAATAAATATATATGTATATTAACTTGTGAACCCTTAACAAAATTGATCAATGTTTCAGTGGTAAAGAAGGGGATGTGTAAATGTTTTCCACACTAGAGTTGTGGGTTCTAACCTCGCTATTTGAGTTTCTTTTCTTTCTTTTTTTAAAAAAGAAATTTAGAATCCCAACACTCCTAATCTTGGCTCATTCTTGGATCAGATTCTTGAAGAGGAAAATCAACTGCACAAAATGGCTTCTTCTCTCCAATCTAAGAAAATATATTGTAGATCCCGTTTTCAAAATAATGCACTCTTCCTATTAAAATTTTGAATACGCCTATTGTAATGACCCAGAAGGTCATTTCTAGAAAATTTGAACTATTCGATAACTACGGCTGTTTAATTAACGGATAAATTTTAAATAATTAATTTAGTTGATAATAATGGGCTAAGTTTGAAATTTATTTCTCCATTTATTTAATACCTTATACTATTTGGCCCATATATATATTAAAATAAGTAGTAGGGCTGGTTTATTTTTATACTTAATTAATTTGGAAAAGAAAATAAAGAGGAGGAACTTACCTACACGGACGAACGAACGAAAGAGGAAAAAAAAAAAGGACCGAACTCATGTTTCAGGTAACAATCAAATAGTACAACTAGTTTTAAATGTTTAGAGTTAATTATTTATTGAATGTATGGAATCTTATATGATTTTATGGGTTGGTTGACTAAGAATGTGAGGTTTTCTTTTAATTCAATGTTGAACCACTAGTGTTGCTACGTTTTTTTGGTGGCTGAGTGGAGAAAGGATGATGATTGGTTAATGATAGGCAAATGGTAAATAATGGGAATAATGATTCAAGAGTTACATTGATTCAAGAGTTAGCGGACCAGTTTTAATATTTTCCATATTTTTGTTTCATATAATTATCACATTATAAATTAAGTTTTTGATATATTGAGATGGGTAATCGAATATTAGGTGTATTGTATTATATGAATATCATTAAGTTTATGATATTGGAGAAATTGGAACTTAACCCTAGACTTGAAACTTAGGAACTTGAATATAGATTTGAGTGGGTTTTGGGTCAAGGCTAAACATATAGCAATATGGGTGTGATTAGTTTCAAAATCTTATTGTGATGATTTATTTGATAGATTGCATTGATTTGGAAGCACAACGAAAGGGAAAGGCTCAAGTTCCGGAGTGATTGTTTGATTATTTGAGGCAAGTGGATTTCTCAACCCTTGTTAAGTGTATAGAATTCGTGTATTTCCTTGTGGTATGTGTTGGGGAGTAATGGGACTTGGTGATGAGTTGACTTGTCCATATTGAATAATTTTAATGATGAAAAAGAGGTAATAAAAGGCAATGTGATTAATTATTGGTGTGTGATGTGTTGAGAATGGTTTGAAAGGCTTATTGATTCATTGTTGGTGTTGTATCACGATTGTGTTGTTATGAAGTGTGCATTTTTATGAAAATGGCATCTCCTCATTATTTATGTGAACATGTTATTTGCATTGGTTCTGAGACATGGATGTGACAAGTGTTATGTGAATTGAGAAAGAATAGGAAATTAAAGAGGATGTACCATTTCGAGGGACGTGTCGCACGCCGCGATGGATATTATGATTCGAGGGACGTGTCACGCGCCGCGACGGATACTATGATTCGAGGGTCGTTTCGCACGCCGCGATGAATTTTATTATCGAGGGACGTGTCGCACGCCGCGACGGATTTCATTATCGAGGGACGTGTCGCACGCCGCGACGGATTTCATTATCGAGGGTCGTGTCGCACGCCGCGACGGATGCATGGACAGATATGTCCCCCATGGGTCCCGGACTGAGAGACAGCGGGTGTGTATCGTTAGGCCAGACATGTGTCACTATACTTGACATTGCATTTCATTGCATTGTGCATCTTTATCATTTGTAAACTTATGAGTACTTTTCTGTGGAACTTGTGATTGGTGAACTTTATCTTGTGTGTTGCTGATCTGTAATTGTTGAAGTGATATGGTTGAACTATGTGCTATGTAAATTGTGAACTATTAGGTTGGGCTGGTTTTTATGCAGGTTGTAGTTGTGGAGGTTTGGTTGGGGTGTAAGGAGTACCCGTATTCCATACCCTTAGCTTGTGTTTAGAAGTTTGCTTGCTGAGTACCGTGTGGTTTGGTACTCACCCCTTGCTTCTACAATTTTTTGTAGGTTATGAGCCCGGATCTTCATGATACCCTCTCTTATTTTCTTGTCTGAGGCTTCCTATGGAGATTTGTGAGGTAGTTGATTGTCATCTCAGCAGACCTTCTTACTCCTTATTTATGATCTTGTTCTATTCTAGAAACAATGTCATTTGAGACTTGTGTTTTCTTTCAAATCCATTGTAATACATTAGAGGCTTGTGCACGTGACAACCAGATTTTGGGGGTTTTAATAAGTTGACTTTGTATTCCGCATTATTAGATGGTGTTAGTTTCTTTTTTCTGGTTTTACTTCCGTATTTATTGTATTAGTTAGGTTTTAGGCTGACTTGTCTTGGTGGGATAAGACGAGTGCCATCACGTCCATTTTTGGGTCGTGACACCTATGAACCAACCCCGTAGTCCTCATCCCCACCACTCTCACATCCTTAACCCCCATGCCGAGCTTAATAGTGCTTGCTTAGATTTTATACAAATATTTTTTCAAAATATTATTTTCAACTTATTTACTAAACATTAAAAATAAATAAGAACCTCACATATTTTTCAGAAAAAAGCAATCTTCCATCTTACCTTACACACCCTAAAAGTATTCTTCAATTAAACTTGATGTGAAATTTTAGAATAAATGGTGGCTTGAATACACACTCAAAGTGTTATTATATGATATGTTTTCTCAAATGTAATGTCAATATACACGATTACACGTTATTCTATGATACTAAAGCTTTATTTACTCTAGGAATCCCTTTATTCTATGATACTTTTCTCAAAATGCACACTATTTCATGTTAGTAATATAGGCAGGTTTGCAATCATACAAAGGAAAATTAATCTGATCTATATATAGTATACCCATATAGAATTTTATATTAACCATCTCTCATATTCCTTCACCTTCATAAAAGTTGAGCATTGAAAAAGAATTTAAGAAGAAACTCAAATACACTCCAACTAGTCCATTTTGAATAAGGTAATTTTAAATGTCTTATACAACATCCCATCCAATACACTATAATAAATAAACGATTTTGTAAGAATACTATAATTATCGCTATAGTATATTTAATTAGTAGCAGCAAATATAATATAGTTATTCATAACCAACATTCTAGATAAATGACGTTAAGTAAGTAATAGTTGTCTCAATTGTACCTAAAGTTCCATCTCCTAAGCCTACTAATATGCTACTCATGTTGAAATCAAATTAGTTCTAACATATTGATTACAAGGTATTTTATCAATTTGAGTAGTAAGCTGCAAGATATTAGATATCCTTCCTTAAATATGATTTAAATTTCTGGATGTATTTTAGTAAACCTAGTTCTTGAGCCCCTCCGTTTCAATTTGTTTATCTTTATTTAACTTCATATTTTTACATTACTGCATGTATAATAGTGGAATAGAACTTTATTATTGCCGTCTTTCATATTTCTTTGATTCATCACTTTTTAAATTTGTAAAAAAGTCTTATAGAGTCTTTATCAAATTAAAATTCTACGAAAGTATATGTAGTATTGTGTTCTAACTTCTAGTTGTGACTCTTACAAAACAACAACAACACAACTATCCAGTATAGCTCTATAAAGTGAGGTCTGGGAGGTAGAGTGTACACAGACCTTAGGGGTGAGACAAAAAGACTATTTTTGATATATTTTCAATAGTATAGCAGAACAACTACAATAAAATAATATTATAATTGAATTACACAAAATCATAAATAGTAATAAAAATCGAAGAATAAGAAACTACAAGAATATATAGTCCTATGACTACTAGTATGGTCACACTCTTACCTACTAATCTTCTATCCTAATTTGTGTCCTACACACCTATTCCTATCATAACGTTTTAACAAAAAAATATCAAAAATTAACTAAACCACGCATACCAATATCAAAGAGAATTTGAGAGTAATTTTAATGATGTAAAATAAAATAATTAAAAATTGATATAATATAAATTTTATAAAATAACTGATCGAATCTAACATTAACAGTACCCCTACCCTACAACACGTATCTAGATACTATCTTCAACTATCTGTGTCTCTTCTCTTTTTTTTTATCTCTATATAATAGATACTTATAGCAATGAAAAATCCAGAAGAAGCAAGAGTTGAAGACATAAAAGAAGAAACACTACATTAAAAATGATTTTTAGTGGCAATTAATTAATGACAGTAGCTTAATTGTCGCTAAAAATATATTTTTAGCGGCATCTACCACTCTTTATAAATGTCCCTAAATCTTATAGCGACACTGAATCCAATGATAATTAACTAATGCTGGTAACGCTAAGGTTTTATCACTCTTTATTAATGTGTATATTTATTGCCGCTCAAACCTATTTTTGTTGTAGTGAAACAGCCCAACCAAAGAGTTAATTTTGTTCATTTTCTCGTTCTATGCTAAACACTATCAATTAATTATATTATTTTGTACCTCAAATTGAAGAACATAACTCAATCGGATAATCATTTAGTTTTAAAAAATTCTTAGTCATCGTTATTTTTTTTAGTTTTATTGTCAATCAGTATTTAAATTGATATTTACTTTAAGATTTAATTAATTTGAATTTGTGATGGAAAATCTCATTTTGAAAGGTGAGTCTATTTTTAGGACTTAAACTTGAAGCCTTTAATTAATGAGGAAGGAGTAATTACCACTTAACAACTACTTTTGTTGTTTACTACTCCCTCCGTCTCTTTTTAATTTTCATAGTTTTCTTTTTGAGAGTCAAACGATATGAAATTTGACTAACATTTAAGATGTATTTTTCATTATATTGATATAAAAAAATGCTGCAATTTATAGTACTTTCCATATAGTTTTTGAATATCTAAAATTTTATTTTAAAATATCAAATTAATGTAATCTAATTTAGCTTTGAAAATTAGTCAAATTGAGTCTTGAAAAATGTAACATGACAACTAAAAGAGAACGGAGGGAGCTAGTAATTGTTCATAAGTGTGTGTTTTTCTTAAATGGTGTACCACCTACAATTTTAATTTTATTTTACACAGTATCCATCTTGTAGATTATACCTATTGAATACTTGAATTATGTTTAAAATGATCCTATTAAATATGTTTTTGATGATATAGTTTTTAAACATTTGATATTCACGCATTTGACATCATGAAAATAGTTGTCAGAAGAAATTTTGTTGATATTTTCGTAATTTATTTTTTGTTCTTTTCTTCAAAAGTAGATTCAGAAGAAATTTTGTCAATTTTCAAGAGCTCATGTGTTTTTCGTTAACTTAATAAGTGTATCCTTCCTGATCTTTTTATTTTTAAAGTTCGATTTCAATATTTTATGATATTTATTACTTTGTTTTTTTTTTCTTTTTAAATTAAATTTTGTGATGAATATATTGCTTTGGATTAATGATAAAATAATAGCCATGGTATTTAGGAATTGAAATTACAAAGAATGTGTCTTTTGTAGGAGTTAGAGTTGAAGAAAAAGGGATGACACACTCCATTGAAATTAACTCAATATATAATCGAATTCCAGTCCTTGAGAGTGAACAAGATGAGGTATCTCTCTCACAACTATATCAATTAGTTTTTTATTTCATTAGCCCACTTTTCTTTCAGCAATTAAATATAGAATTTTTGTGACTCTTTAATTTTAGGTCTACTTCACTAGCCCACTTTTCTTTTGGCAATTAAATATAGAACTTTTGTGACTCTTTAATTTTAGGTCTACTTCACAATCCTAACATATTCGCTAACCATGGTTTTACACTTTTAGGATTTTTTAAATTTTAGTCGGGTCTGGAGGGGTAAAAAAAAAGGGTCGGGTGAGGTAAGTTTTAAAGTCTTGTGGCATTTTTAAAATTAAAAAACCAATTTTAGGCTATTGTTTTCAATTTATTTTGTTAACCAAAAAGGTAAATAGGCATAATTTATTAAACGACGAAGAATATGTGCTTATTGCATAGTACTTTTAATAAACATTTTAAAATTTCTTACACTCTTCCATTACAGATAGAAGAAGGAAGGAAAATGCATCAATTAAGCGACATAAAGGAAACAAAGAAATGTATAAATCAAATCTTTGATAAAATGTTTGACGATTTGGACAAATCATCTATTAAATCGTGTATCATATTCAAAGTAAACGTGCGGCTACGTGAATCAAATCCAGATGCTTATACACCAAAGATGGTCTCTATTGGTCCTTACCATAAGAAAAATCCTCAACTTCATCCAATGGAAAAGTACAAACTATTGTACCTACGACGGTTTCTAAAATGAAGAGAGGGGCTTGATGTGAAAAGTTGCATCAATTATTTGGAGGATTGGAAGGAGGAAGTACTAATGTGTTACGACGATATAGGAAACCTCGATACTGATGCTAGTCAAGAATTTTTCCAAATGTTGTTGCTTGATTGTTGTTTTGTGATTGAGTTTATTTGAGAGCATTGTGAAATGTGTCCAGAAGGAGAAGACAAAATCATCAATTTTGTTGATTACAAATATAATCAAATACTCCGAGACTTGTTGTTACTAGAAAACCAACTTCCTTTCTTTATCCTCTTCGACCTTCATTTTATGACAAAGAAAGATGATGAATTACCATTGGTAGATCTAGCGATCACTTTGTTTAGGCATGTTGTTAACTTGGGATATATGTCAGTGCACAATATTGATTCATATGATCTGATTAGTTCATATGATATAAAACATTTACTTCAAGTAGTACACATTGTTTCATGTCCGAGGAATTTCGAAAAATGTTCAGACGATGACATGAAGTGGAATAAGGCCATGCGAAATGCAACAGAGCTTTCTGAATCTGGAGTTAGCTTTGCAAAGGCCAGTAATATGAAAAGTTTGTTTGATATAAAGTTTGAGAATGGATTGATGACAATACCTTCTCTTGATGTGGTAGATAGTACGGAAACCCTCCTGCGAAATCTCATTGCTTATGAGCAACAATCAATTGATTTACAACATTCATATTTCAGTGATTATGCAACTTTCATGAATCATCTTATCAACTCAGACAAAGATGTGAAATTACTTCGCCGTAAAAGAATCATAAAGAACTGGATAGGAGATGAGAATCGGGGACCGTTCTTATTCCAACTTCTATTACAAAGAGAATGCTTAAAAGCAGCTGAACATTGTGAAAAACATGGAACAGAATGAGGGCAAATGTGATGCACAATTATTTTAGCAAATCTTGGGCAAGAGCTTCAGTTGTGGCAGGCATCATACTCTTCATACTCACAACTATACAGACTATTTTAGCTATCATAAGTGCCTTTAAGTAACTAGTAATTGTTGATGAGCTTGTAACTTAGTTTTTTTTTTTATCAATTCTACTCTCTCATCATATGTTTAATTTGTCATTATAGGTTGCTTGAATACACACTTACGCTATTGTCCACTTGCATCACACACTAACAACTAATTATTGATAATGGTTTAATTCCTGTTAAATATATTTTTTAGAGGCAATTACTAACTATAATTATATTTTAGCACTCTTTAATTTGTAAATATCATTAAAGCCTATAACAATATTGAATCCAATGATAATTTACTAATGATGATAAAAACTTTCACACTCTTCGTTAATGTGCAATTGACGCTAAAAGTTATTAGATGCAGTTCTGTTCGCAACCTGAGCAGCATGTCCACAATGTACAAATAAAATTAACTCTATACCTTCTCTATGGACACTTCCATTCCTTGGGATGCCAATGGAGCGAAACGGAAGTGGATCGAGGCGGATTTAAATTTTTAACATGCTTTATTAATGTGCATTATTATTTATCGCTAAAAATTATTTTTATTGTAGTACGCCCCCTTTGCTATCCCAAATTCGACTAACAAAATTTTACTAATTCTCTAGTGGTGGTGTACGGACTATGGTTAAATATTAAAAAATATACGTGTAAAAACGTATTATTTATTTATTGGCTTAATATAAATATTAAATATGAATACATTTTTACTATTTTACCCTATTAATTAGTAGACTGATCAATACTGGCATAGTGCATTTAAAGGAGACCGTGGTTTGGTGGGAATCCAGAGATATAAGTGATAATTACTCTTTCATCAGTTCATATTATTTGATTCATGTTGACTTGACACTCTTTTTAAAATTATTTAGGATAGTATAAGAAAAAGTAATAAACTATTTTAATTTGTTAAAATAGAAAAATAAAATAATAATAAATTATTTATAATATAAAAATTAAGTAAAATAAAACAAAGTAATACTTCAAAAAGACGTAAACATTTAAAAAACGTGCTTCTTTCTTTTGTAATTATGAATATGAATTCTGCACATAGGCATGCAGTACTGCATGAATATAGTACTAATAAATTATTAATTGTAGACAGCTTGTAAAATTAATTTTTACACCTAACTTTCTATTTGCATTGAAAACGAAATATCTGGGAATATCCATTCCATATTAATTAAATTTTGGGATTTTTTCATTGTTTAAAATAATTAAATTGTTTAAAATTCAAGATTATGTTTCATTTTTTTTTTCATATTTGTCATTTCCTTTAATAAGTTTTATATTCTATGAGACTTGCAAATTTATATTTATGATTTCACAACGAACTATAATGGAAAGTATAATTTAAATTATGTCCTTAAATATTTTTTTTAATAAATATGTATTATCTCACAAATTCAATTAATAATAGTGGGAGTACTATATTTAGTAATAAATTATTAATAGTGGACAGCTTGTAACATTCTTATTTGCTGAAAGAGTATATATATATATATATATATATATATATATTAAGAAATGAACAATATAATTAAACATTGAAATGAAACTTTAATAATTATTCGGTTGACCACTTATTCTAGCCTATAATATTATTTTCTCCATTTAATTTTAATTGTCATATTATTTTTGTAAAAATTATGTAAATCGCATAATGTTAAGAGCTAATTACATAATATCTCTATTTATTCCCAAATTACAAAAATCTCTTAAAATTATAGGATCTCGAATACATCAGGAAACATGCGGATACATGGCTCATGGATTGTGAATGATACATTGCTTAATGGGAGGGAGGAATGTATGCAAGAGAGAATAGGAATGTATCCGAGAGGTGAGGGATGTATCCGAGAGGAAATTTTTGTAATTTTTTAAATAATAGGAAATTTTAGATTATGCTAAAATAAAATATGTATTTAAGTAATTTTTCCTATTTTTTAAAATTATTCTAAAAAGGAAAACAGACAAAAGTTACTCCTTCTATTCACTTTTACAAATGTGTATATATCTTCGATCGTAGTGATCTTTCTAAGGAGGCAATGGAATGTTTTTGGATATTATTAATTATGTGTGATCAAGTAGTACATTGATTTTGATAAAATGACTAAAAATTCCTTGATAGTTCCTTTTCTACTCATGTTTATACAAATAATTTACCCAAAAAGAGACACAAAAATAAAATCATCTTGAAGCTTATAATATACCAGATAAATTGCAGTTTTGTACTCTCTAATCTCTATGTTGAGCTTTCACTTTAATTATTTTTTTGACACCTCTATTTAAGATAAGAAGTTTTATATCACACAAAAATATCAAAGAGATGTTGGGTATGTAAGTAAGCATGTTTTACACCCTAGTGATACATTTTAACGCCGTGCGGATTTAGGTCCAGAGCGGACAATATCAACTAAGTTTAGGTAAATTTCGATAAGGCCGGGCAAATCTCAATATTGAGTCTAGGCAAATCCTTTGCGGTGAGGCAAACCTCAGCGAGGACGCTGAGTACATAAGTATATGTGACACCCCAATTTAAAATAAGAAGTCCATATTGACACCCTAGTAACGCATTCTAAACCCATACATTCCAAATATATAATATACTAACGTATTGCGCCGTTACATTTTCAATAAGTCATCTTTTATAATAAATCGAATGTGTAAATAAAATTGACTCTATACCTTCTGCATGAACACTTCCGTTCGACTAACAAAAATTTACTTTCTTCGTTTCTTTTTATGTGACATCGTTTGATTTGACACGATATTTAATAAAAAGGAAAGACTTTGAAAACTTTTGGTCTAAAATAATTTTTAAATATTTGTGTGGTTATAAATCTTTTCATTAAAGAAACAAAATAGAATCTTAAAGTTAAATTGTTTCTTATTATAGTAGAATAACGTTCTACAAAAAAAGAAAAGATGTCTTATTGTCATATAAAATGGGACAGAAAAAGTACTTATTTTTACAACTCACCTCACTCCAAAAAAAGAGAACAAAATGAGTATTTTGCAGATACATTAGTACGAACTATGGTTAAATATTTAAAATGTATGTGTAAATGAATATTATATATTTATTGACCATATATATATATATATATACTAAAATCGAGTAAGCTTTTACCGTTGTACCCTATTAATTATTAGACTGATCATTAGTGGCACAATGCATTTAAAGGGGAGTATAGTTTGGTGGGAACGCGGGAATGTAAGTGATTATTCCTTCAACCGTTTCATATTATTTGATTCATGTTGATCTGACATTTTTTTAAAAATTATTAAGAATAGTATGATAAAAAATAATAATTTTTCTTAATCCATTAAAATAAATAATTTATTTTTAATATATATAAAAATCAAGTAAAATAAAACGAAGAGACTAACCGAAGAAGATGTAAGGATTTAAAAAACGTGCTTAGCTTCTTTCTTTTGTAATTATGTTCTGGAGTGTTTGTAATAATAAATTATGAATGGTGGACAACTTGTAAAATTAATTTTTGCACCTAACTTTCTATTTGCAGTGAAAATAAATAGAAATGAACAATATAACTAGACATTGAAATGAAGTGAAAGTGGAAGCTTTAATATTTGGTTGACCACTTTTAATTCTAAGTCGCCTAATTGGAGTTGCACTAATATTTTCTCCTTCTCATATTAATCGTTATAATTTTTACACGTTATTTAAGAAATTATGAATAAAAAGTATTTTTTTACTAATTTTCCTTTAACTCTTTCAATAAAATTAAGATTAATTTTTTACTTTCAAAGACAATTAATTTTAAAGGAAAAACGGAAAAAAATTACTCTCTTCATTTATTTTTACTGTTTACTATACTAAAAATAGATATCTATTTTAGAAAATTTAAAAATAATTTTTCACATAATTCTTAATTTACTTTAATTATTAACAATAGTAAAGAAAATCAAATTGCGAATATCCTGGCTAAAAACTGACGTCAACGAGAAGAATGTGTGTATTTTCAATCTTGGTATATATATATATAATGTCCTTATTTTATTTTAAATTAAATTAAATGGTTCGGCGAGACAAACTATATAGAGAGGGTGTAGGGTTCAACTTAGTTCCTTTGTCGTGTACAATCTCATTTGCTACGTATCTTTAGTGTAATGACCCAGAAAGTCATTTTTGAAAATTTTGAACTATTCGATAACTATGGCTATTTAATTAAAGGATAAATTTTAAATAATTAATTTAGTTGATAATAATGGGCTAAGCTTGAAGTTTATTTCTCCATTTATTAAAATCTTATACTATTTGGCCCATATATATATATATATATATATATATATATATATATATATTAAAATAAGTAGTAGAGCTGGTTTATTTTATACTTAATTAATTTAGAAAAGAAAATAAAGAAAGGCAGAAAACCTACCTGCGTCGTGCGTTGGACGAACAACGAAGTGCAGGTACTCAATTTTGATTGATGCAAATTGCTGATTGTTGATTTCATATACACATGTTTATATTGTATTATTAAAGTGCATGTTTCAATTGTCTGTACGAAATTAGGTTGGGAAGTGTATTTGTTGCACTCGTTGTTCACTGTGTTAATTAGTTTGAATTTGGGGCTTAGTAGGGAGACAAGGTTTTTCTTCCAATGATTACTAAGGGTTCTAGTGTTTGGTGGGGGGACAAGAAACGAATGACAATCATTGGCTAATGATTCCAATGTTTACAATTGAGGAATGGATCAATATATGTTATATATATGTATATGTTGATTGAATTAGATGTTAATGGTATGCCTCCTACCGTCAGTTAGTTTTCATTCAAATTGCATGGGGGAGAATGAGTAGAAGACTAATGTAAAGGCAACTAATATGATAATTTGACCAATCATAGGTAATGATTACGCAAGATTATATAATCAACCAATTTTGAGATAAAGTTTAGCTCCTGTACGTGTACATATCTTCGTCCTTTTCTGTGGTTGAAGTTTTTTGTATTGTATTATATGAATACTATTATAATTATGTCAATCGGAGGGATAAAGACTTAACCCTAGGCTTGAATTTTGGGGAAATATGAGACTTGACATGTTAATTGGCAGCAAGATTAGGAACTTGATTATAGATTTGGGTGACTTTTTGGGTATAGGCTAAACATATAGTAATATGGGTGTTGTTAGTTTCGAAATCTTATTGTGATGATTTATTTGAATAGATTGTATTGATTTGGAAGCACAACGAAAGGGAAAGGCTCAAGTTTCGGAGTGATTGTTTGATTATTTGAGGCAGGTGGATTTTTCAACCCTTGTTAAGTGTATAGAATTCGTGTATTTCCTTGTGGTATGTGTTGGGGAGTAATGGGACTTGGTGATGGGTTGACTTGTCCATATTGAATAATTTTAATGATGAAAAAGGGATAATAAAAGGTAATGTGATTAATTATTGGTGTGTGATGTGTTGATAATGGTTTGGAAGGCTTATTGATTCATTGTTGATGTTGTATCACGATTGTTTTGTTGTGAAGTGTGCATTGTTATGAAAATGGTCATCTCCTCATTATTTATGTGAACATGTTATTTGCATTGGTTCTGAGACATGATTGTGACAAGTGTTATGTGAATTGAGGAAGAATAAGAATTAAAGAGGATGTACCATTTCGAGGGACGTGTCGCTCGCCGCGACGGATATTATGATTCGAGGGACGTGTCGCGCGCCGCGACGGATATTATGATTCGAGGGACGTGTCGCGCGCCGCGACGGATACTATGATTCGAGGGTCGTGTCGCACGCCACAAATTTTATTATTGAGGGCCGTGTCGCACGCCGCGACGGATGCATGGACAGATATGTCCCTCATGGGTCCCGGACTGAGAGACAGCGGGTGTGTATCATTAGGTCAGACATGCATCATCATACGTGGCATTGCATATCTTTATCATTTGTGAACTTGTGAGTGCCTTTCTGTTGAACTTGCGATTTATGAACTTGATCCCGTGTCTTGCTGATCTGTAATTGTTGGAGTGTTGTTATTGAACTATGTGCTATGTGAATTGTGAACTGCTAGGTTGGGCTGATTTTATGCAGGTTGTAGTTGTGGAGGTTCGGATGGGGTGTAAGGAGTACCCGTATTCTATTCCCTTAGCTTGTGTTTAGAAGTTTACTTGCTGAGTACCGTGTGGTTTGGTACTCACCCCTTGCTTCTACAATTTTTTTTGTAGGTTACGAGCCCGGATTTTCGTGATACTTTCTATTCCCTCTTTTCTTGTCCGAGGCTTCCTGTGGAGATTTGCAAGGTAGCTGTTTGTCATCTCAGCGGACCTTCTTACTCCTATTTATGATTTTGTTCTGCTTTAGTGACAATATCATTTTAGACTTGTGTTTTCTTTCAAATCTATTGGAATACATTAGAGGCTTGTGCACGTGACAACCAGATTTTTGGGATTTCGTTGAATTGACTTATTATCCGCATTAGTATTTGCTAATAAAATTCAAATATTATTTTATTTCCGCACTTTGTCGTAATGGCTGGGTTTGAGGTTGACTTGTCTTGGTGGGATAAGACGAGTGCCATCACGTCCATTTTTGGGTCGTGACATTTAGATTTATCCGTAGCTTTAAAAACACATACACACATACAAAAGAAATAGTGTACTATGATCATCATAAATACTAAATTAATGTAAGTGATATACAATTAATTTCTAAATTAACCTATAAATAATAATAAACGATAAATCATGTGAAACTTAATTTAACAAGGTGATTGTTGAACTTATGTGAACAAAGTTCCATATTTGTTTTGTTACTAAAAGAAAAGATAAGTTCCGTATAAGTGTTTAATATTATTAATTGTATATTACCAAGTAGTGCGTTGATTTTGATAAAATGACAAATGTTATTGATCGTCATTTTTCTACTAATGTATTATACAATTAATTTATTGCTCAAAAGGTGACAGGGAAATAAAATCGTCTTGAAGCTTAAATAATATGTTTGTACTTTTATTGTGATATTAAAGAACCTACCCAACTACCCTATTTTGTAATATTTATTTTGCACCTAACTTTTTTATTTGGTACTCAAAAGTAAAGTATCGTGGAATAAATATCTAGTCATTGACTTGTGTCAACGGATCTCTCAATTTTTGGTCTATCGTTTACCAAAAAAACATTTTAAGTTGAAAGGTGCAAAAGTAAAGCATATATCGAATAAATTAATGTGTAAAACATATTTTATATATTAACTTTGAAAATAATGAAATATTAATTTTCTTGCCCCGGACCTGGATCGAAGAAGATCGATGAAAATGATTACAAGCCGATAGATAATTAATTAATATCTAAACTACTCTTATTGAAATTAAATTAATTTTAACATTTTAAGTTATACGATATTTCATCAATTTGATTAGTAAGTTACAAGATATTAGACATTTTTTTATATGATTTAAATTTCTTTTATTGGATACTTAATTTTAGTAGACTCAATTCTTAAATCCTGTCTTGATTAATAAATTTTCACTTGTGTATAATATAGATTAATTGTCTTTGTTTAACTATACTTTATAATACTGTAAAATAGTAGAATGAATCTCTATTCTTGTTGTCTTTCTTAATCCCTTGATTCCTCACTTTTTAAACTATTAAAGCGTCTAGAGAGTTTTTGTCAAAATTCTACGAAAGTATGTATGCTTAGTATCGTGTTCTAACTTCTACTTCTTACTCTTACATGATAATAATAATAACGACAACGAACAACATATTTAGTGCATTCTCACGAAGTGTAGGGTCTGGGAGGGTAAAATGTACAAAGATTTTGTCTTTATTTTAGAGATGAGGTAGAGATCATATTTTCGATAGACTCACGACTAAAGACAAAAAGATCTAGAAAAAAAGACGTAATAAAAGTATAAGAGACAATAAATAGTAACAAAAATAACAGGTAATATAGTAGAACAATATTACGATAAACTAGTACTATAATTGAACTACAAGAAATTATAAATAGCAACAGAAATCGAAAAACAAGAAAATACAAAAATAGTCCTACACTACTTGTAACTTTGTAAGGTAATAAGACAATGCACTTCTTCCTATTAGTATGGACGCACTTCTACGGTTACTAACCTGCTATCCTGATTTGTGTCCTCTTCACCTTCCTACCATAATGTTTTAACGAAAAAAAAATCAAAAATAAACTTAACCATACCGATACCAAAGGAAATCCAAGATGATGAGAATTTCAAAAAATCTAATTTTGATTATGTAAAATAAAATAATCAAAATTTGATATGATATAAATTATATAAAATAATCGATCAAATCATAACATTGTTACCCTCTACCCTACTTGTATCCCGATACTATCTTCAATTATCTTTATTTCGTCTCTTTTTTCTTTCTATATAATAGATACTCCATAGCAATGAAAAATCCACGAAAAGCAAGAGTTAGACAAGAAGAAACAGTCAAAATTATAGGTAATTTTCTGCATTTTCTCGTTTTATGCTACACAATATCAATTAATTATATTATTTTATACCTCATGCTGAAGGACATGACTCAAATGGATAATCATTTTATTTAAAAGATACTTAGTCATTATTGCTTCTTTCTATTGTCATTCAGTGTTTAATTTGGGGATAAAATTAGGGAAAATGCACAAGTACCCCCTAGACTATGATCGAAATCTCATAGACACATCTAAATTTAACTAGGGTCCTATTACCCCCCTAAACTCATTTTTCCGTATTTTTGTGCACCTTTTGTGCTGACGTGGCACCTTCAACCACACCAAGTTGGCTGTGTTTGTACACACGCGCCTGCCATGTGTGTAAATATTTTTTTTTGTTTTTTTTATTTCTTCTTTAAATTTTTTAATTTTTTTATAAAAATATTCTTATTTTTTTATCGTGTATTTAAGTTAAGTTAATACACATATTTTTTTTACCTTGTATCTAAACTTTTTTTACCTTCATTAATTGATTTTTCTCTTTTATTATTCTATTGATTTTATTTACTCCTTTTATTTTCTTTCCTTTTGATTTGATTTCAAATGTCTTGTATTTAAAATAAGTTAATTTTGCACGGATATCAAAATAAGTGAAGAAAATCAAATAAAACAGAACAAAAATTAAAACGTTAATTATTTTTTAACGTTTAAAAACATGAAAAAATGTTAAAACTTTTAAATTTTTTTTTTTTTAAATACACATAATTTTTTAAAAATAATTAAAAGTGAAAAGATAAGAAATTAATGAAAGAAAAAAAATAAAAGTTTAAAGTGAGAAAGAAAAAAAAATATTTTACAAAGAAAGAAATGAAAATAATTAAATATATATATAAGTTTAAATATCAATAATTATGCGTACTAACTAATTATAAAGTTACGAATTAAAAAAGGACATGTGTCCAATTTGTTCACTCATCACATGCTTTCAAGAGAGTGTGCACACTCTCTATGCCACCTCAGCGTTTATAGTGTATTTATTCCATTTTAAATTAGTTTAGGGGGGTAATAGGACCCTAGTTATGTTTAGGTGTGTCTCTGGGATTTCGGTCATAGTCTAGGGGGGTACTTGTGCATTTTCCCGATAAATTAAAGTATAAGTATCCCTAGGCTATGATCGAAATCCAGAGACACACTTTAACTAAACTAAGGTCCTATTACCTCCCGAACTCATTTTTTTTTGTAATTTTGTAAACCTTTTGGCTTATGTGTCACACTCCGTGACTCCACGTAGTTGAGGCGCGTGAGAGATATTTGGATGCCACGTAAGCCAAAAAGGTGTATAAAATTACCAAAACAAAATGAGTTCAGGGGGGTAATAAGACCTTAGTTTAGTTAAGGTGTGCCTCTGAAATTTCGATCATAATCTAAGAGGGTACTTGTGCCTTATCCCTTTAATTTGATACTTACTTTAGAATTTAATTAATTTAAATTTGCGATAAGAAATCTCATTTTGGAATGTGAGCCTATTTTTAAGACTTAAACTCAAAGTCTTTAATCAACGAGCGAGGAAAGAGTAATTACCAGTTAACTACAACTTTTGTTGGTTACTCATCGTTAATTAGTTGTGTTCTTTTTGAAATGGTGTACCACTACAATTTGAAATATTTTTACACAATATCCAACTTGTAGAAATAATTTGTTGTGTAACTTTGAGGAAAATGTTAAAATTATAAGGATGGTGAAATATTGGGTTGGGGTATACGCAATACATTATCCATTTTCTTAAAAGAGTATTTTAATACACCCTCAAATTGCCATTAATTTGGGATGTTATTATAAAAAGAAAAGACTGAATACATACGCTAGCCCTTCAAATTTGTTCGAAGTTTTTCATTTAAATACTTGTATTAAATATTATACCTATTGAATACTTAAATTATGTTTAAAATGTTCCTATTAAACATGTTTTTGACCATATAGTTTTTAAATACTTGATTTTCACGTATTTGACATGAAAATAGTTGTTCGAAGATATTATGTTGATATTTTCGTAGTTTTTGTTTTGTTCTGTTCTGTTCTTTTCTTCAAAAGTAGATTCGGAAGAAATTTCGTTGATTTTCAAGAGCTCAATATGTATTTTACATTAAATTAATAAGTGTATTATTCTTGATCTTTTTATTTTTAAAGTTCGATTTCAGTATGTTGCGCTATTTTATTGCTTCTTTTTTTTCCAAATCAAATTATATTCTGCAATGAATATATGTTGCTTTGGATATTTAGTACTCAATAATAATAGCCATGGTATCTAGCAATTGAAATAAAAAAGAATGTGTCTTTTCTATGAATTAGAGTTGAAGAAAGAGAGATCGATGACACACTCCATTGAGATTACGTCAATAGATGATGATCAAACTCCACTTCTTCAAACGGAAAAAGATGAGGTATGTATATCTCTCTCAACTATATCAATTAGTTTTTTTATTTCATTAGCCCACTTTTCTTTTGGCAATTAAATATAGAATTTTTTAGACTCTTCCCTTCTAGGTAATTTTAGGTCTACCCCATGATCCTAACATATTCACTAACTATGGTTTTACACCTTTTGGATTTTTTTTTATTTGAGTCGGATCTAGAGGAGTAAAGAAAATAGGCCGGGTGAAGTAAGTTTTAAAAGTCATGTTGACATTCTTAAAATTAAAAAACCAGTTTTAAGTTTTTTTTTTAATTCGTCTTGTTAACGAAAAAGATAAATATGCATAATTTGTTAAACGACGAAATTAGTATATATGCACAAGTTTTTTAAACACAAATATATCTAATTATCTAGACTGCAAAGTTGATTATATTAAAAGAATATGTAATTGTTTGCATATTGCACAGTGCTTCTAATGAACATTTTAAAATTTGTTACTCTCTTCCGTTACAGATAGAAAAAGGGAGGAAAGTGGATCATATAATCGAGATAAAGGAAAGAAATGGTCAAGATCCATCAGGGTCGCAAACAAAGAAATGTTTAAATCAAATCTTTGATAAAATATTTAAGGATTTGAACAATTCATCTATTAAATCGTGTACGATATTCAAAGTAAATGTGGGACTACGTGAATCAAATCCAGCTGCTTATACACCAAAGATGGTCTCTATTGGTCCTTACCACAAGAAAAATCCTCAACTTGGTTCAATGGAAAAGTACAAATTATTGTACCTACAACGGTTTCTTCGACGGAATGAGAGGCTTAATGTGGAGAGTTGTATTAGTGAATTGGAGAAACTGAAGGAGGAAACAATAAAATGTTACGATGATATAAAAGACCTCGATACTGATGATAGTCATGATTTTTGCCAAATGTTGTTGCTTGATGGTTGTTTTGTGGTTGAGTTTGTTCGAGAGCATTTTCCATTATGTCCGGAAGGAGAAGACAAAATTATCGAATCTAGTAATAATTGCATGTATGATCAAATACTCCGAGATTTGTTATTACTAGAAAACCAACTACCTTTATTTGTCCTCAACCAGCTTCAACACATGACAAAGCAAGAAGATGAATACCCATTGTTAATGATGGCGATAATGTCATTTCGCAATGTTGTTAACTTCAGATATATGTTGACCCTCAAACCTGCTAGAAAGACAGATTATCGTAAAGTAGAAAAGATAAAACATTTACTTGAAGCAGTACACATTGTTTCATGTTATTCGAATTCCACCAAAGAGTCAAAAGATGACATACCGCCATATACGATCATGCCAAATGCAACAGAGCTTTCTGAAGCTGGAGTTAGCTTTGCAAAGGTCGAGGGTGTGACGAGTTTATTTGATATAAAGTTTGAGAATGGGTTGATGACAATTCCTTGTTTTCAAATTGTAGATGGTACAGAAACCATCTTGCGAAATCTCATTGCTTATGAGCAACAATCATTTGACGTACAACCTAGATATTTCACTGATTTTGCAGCTTTCACGGATCATCTCATCGACTCAGACAAAGATGTGAATTTGCTTCGCCAGAAAGAAATCATAGAGAATTGGATAGGAGAGGACAAAGACGTGGCTAGCCTCTTCAACAAAATCGGAAATGGCCTCATGACTTCGTCTTACGACTTCTATTACAAAGAAGAATGCTTTAAAGCAGCTCAATATTGTAAAAAACCATGGAACAGAATGAAGGCAAATTTGAAGCATAATTATTTTAGTAGTCCTTGGGTAGGAGCTTCAACTGTGGCAGCCATCATACTCCTCCTACTCACAACTATACAGACTATTCTAGCTTTCACAGGTTCCGTTAAGTAAGTATAGTAATTGTCTCAATTGTAGTGTCTCCTCGCAACTCCTTGCATGTAAGTAGCATGTGTACATGTTGATGAGCTTATGAGTTTTTCATTAATTCTATTTCCTCCTTTGTATTGGCTCTTATAGTTGAATGCTATTTTATCTTATTTCAAGTATCTATACTTGTCACCTCACATACAAAAAACAATTATTATTATTTGCGACAAATGCATCTCATTCTGAATGATCTTAGAATATAAATGCATCTCATTCTGAATGAAACAAGGTTTTTATTTGCGACAAAGATCAAACTTGTGACCATGCTTAACCCACACATCATGCGTTGCGCTCTTATCACTAGACTAAAATCATTAGGATCCAATCTTTGAACTATATATACATATAACATGGCAGTGTGAGTTCAATGGTAAAGGAGTTGTTTACGTCAAATCATACGAATTACCATAATTAAGTGACAAATTAATATAAGAATACATATTAATTAGTTATGCTTAAGTGATAAAAGTACTATACAAAAAGGACACGTGTCATAAATTCATTAATTTTGTTTGAACAAAAAGGTCAGTAATATGTCAAGTTTATTTGATATAAAGTTTGAGGATGGATTGATGAAAATACCTACTCTTGATGTGATAGATAGTACAGAAAGATCCTGCGAAATCTCATTGCTTATGAGCAACAATCAATTGATTTACAATGTTTATATTTCAGTGATTATACAATTTTATGCAATTTTCATGGATCATCTTACTGACTCAAATAAAGATGTGAGTTTGCTTCGCCGTAAAGGAATTATATTGACATTGGATCCAATAACAATTAATTAATTATATCTATAAAATTCTTAACACGCTTTATTAATGTGCATTATTAATTATCGCTAAAAATTATTTTTGTCGTAGTGCGCCCCATTTGTCATCCCAAATTCAACTAACAAAATTTTACTAATTCTCTCGCACACAACACCACCAAAAAAAAAAAGAACAAAATGAGTATTTGAACATGGTGCAGTACAAACTATGGTTAAATATTAAAAACAATTATGTATAAAAACGTATTATTTATTTATTGGCTTAATATAAATATTGAATATGAATATATTTTTACCATTTTATCCTATTAATTATTAGACTGATCAATACTGACAGAGTGCATTTAAAGGAAACTGTAGTTTGGTGGGAATGCGGAGATGTAAGTGATTATTGCTCTCTTCATCATTTCATATTAATTGATTCATGTTGACTTGACACTCTTTTAAATTATTAAGGGTAGTATAAGGAAAAGTAATAAAACTATTTTAATTTGTTAAAATAGAAAAGTAAAATAATAACAAATTATTTATAATATAAAAATTAAGTAAAATAAAACAAAGTAATACATCAAAAAGACGCAAACATTTAAAAAACGTGCTTCTTTCTTTTGTAATTATGAATATGAATTCTGGACATAGGCATGCAGTACTGCATGAACTGTATATAGTACTAATAAATTATTAATTGTAAACAGCTTGTAAAATAAATTTTTACACCTAACTTTCTATTTGCATTGAAAACGAAATATCTGGGAATATCCATTCCATATTAATTAAATTTTGGGGTTTTTTCATTGTTTAAAATTCAAGATTATGTTTGAGTTTTTTTTTTTTTATATTTGTCATTTCCTTTAATAAGTTTTATATTCTATGAGATAAATTGCACTACTTGCAAAGTTATATTTATGATTTCACAAAGAACTATAATGGAAAGTATGATTTAAATTATGTTCTTAGATATTTTCTTAATAAATAGTAATTACTTATTAGTTTTCCTAGGTTGATCAAATTATATATTTTCAAGACTAATTAACTACTATATCAAAGGTATAATTGGAAAAATATGGTAACTTATGCAATGATTTTATGAAATGACAAGTATTATGGACCAACTATTTATAGAAATTGATGACATATAAAAAGAAACGGAGGGAGTATTAATTTTAGGAAAAACTATAGAATATGGCAAACATCAATAGACGTTTAAAATAAATAAATAGCTGTAGTTTATTTTTTTATATTATATAGATATAACTACACAATAAATAGCAAAGTTAATTATATACAATTAATCAGGAAAGTTATTAAATATTAAATAGGAAAGTTATTATCATACATATAATTAATCTCATTAATACTTTCTCTTTTATCAATATTCTTTTATCACAGATTTTCTATATTTTTCCTCCAAATTCCTTCCAACTCAAGATCCTTTTGCATGACTCTAGGAGCAATTTTAGTAATTTGAATTCATCATATATCTTCTAATTGATTTTTTTCCTCGTTTTATAAAGATTATATTTGTATACATCTATATTTTCATATACTTTTATTGGGTTTCAATTGAAGAATTATTTATTTCTCCACTACAATGGTTATAGTTGTAAAAAAAAATAGTGCAAGAAGAACATGCGCAAAAAGAGGTTGAGATTTGTGTGATTGTCAATTTTGTATATAGTAGAATACTCATATACATAGATACTTGTATTGTAATATTAACACAAGTTGAAATGGTGATTTGTGAATATAAGTATATCTGGATACATAAGTAATCTATCCAATTTGAAAGGTTGATTAGGCAATACAAATATAGTTGGATACATTAATACTATATTTTTATAAACAAATACCTGAGTAATACATCAAGCCTCAAGTATTACAGGAAAAACTTGACCAAAAAGAGATTGACGTTTGTTGGGTTTTTCAATTTTCTATACAGCCGAATACTTACACACTTTGATACCTACACATTTTATTATTTTCCATTTTTCTTGTTTGTGGGTTGTCCAATGTACCCATCTTTTGTTTAACAACAATGTATTCATATGTATACTATATTGGTGTATTCATTTTTTGTTTAACAATAGTGTATCCATTTTTCAAATTGTCGTGTTCATATGCTAAATTGTTATACTTTACCTTATTTGATATATTAATACATTAAGTTTTTTTTACAAATACGTGTATCCTTGTATATTAATACTTTAAGTTTTTATAAATAGAGATACCAATTTGAATTCAAAAGTATTCATATGCTAACTGTACAATTAATACACTTTCCTTATTTAGTTCATCGTAATTAAAATTGTATCAGTGTATAAATAGAAAAAAAAAACATATACAAAAATACAGCTAGAAAAAGACATAAATTGTAGTCATTTTTTGTAAATAACATACTTATAACTATTGAATTTTAATAACCCTATAAATATAGTCATTTTTGTAAGTTGCTCTTAATTTCATACCTAACTTTCTTTTTGGTACTCAAAAGTAAAATATTGTGGAATATATATAGTCATTGACTTTGAGTCAATTCTTGAGACCTTTCGTTTCAATTTATTTATCTTTGTTTAACTCCATTTTACATGACTGTAAAATAGTGGAATGAACTTTTATTATTGTTTTCTTTCATATTTCCCTTGATTCATCTCTTTTTAAATTGTAAAAGCATCTGAAGAGTATTTATTAAAATTCTATTAAATTATACTTAATATCGTGTTCTAACTTCTACTTGTGACTCTTACATAATAATAACAACACAAACATATTCAGTGTAGTTTCATAAAGTGGGATATAGGAGAGTACGCCAACCTCAAGATAAAGAAGAGAAATAAAGAGGTTATTTCTAATAGATCTTCGGTTCTTAAAAACAATCTAAGATAAGTCGTAATAGAAGTACGTACAAGAGGCACTAATCAATAGATAGTAAAAAAAAACAAATAGTAAAACATAGCAGTACTATAAATTATTATAAGATAATATTATAATTGAACTACACAAAACCATAGATAACTAGAAACTACAAAAATAGTTCTATGACTACTAGTAAGGGCAACACGAATGTCACACCCCTTATTTTTCAAACAATGATTTGAAAAAGAGTTTTTTCAATTAAAGTGACGTTTTGAAAAGGGATCGTTTTCTTAAATCAGAGTCACCACTTGGAATTGAGTTTTGGTGTTCCAAGTCACCTTATTTAAATCCCTAGTCAAAAACAAATTGACTCTTTATTTTGTTGGTCTGCGAACTAGAAGTCTGGGTAAGGAATTCTGTTGACCGAGAGAAGGTATTAGGCACCCCTCAGTCCCGTACGTGGTTCTAGCACGGTCGCTTGATTAACTTATATATGACTTGAATTAAATTATGGATATCTCATGTTTATGACCTAAAAGAAAACTTAGTACCGCCTTCTTTAATTTATTTTGAACTTGTTTAAAACTATCTTGTTTTATTAGGGTATGGTATACTGGCAGTAGCGCTTTCCAACCTTGCCACATATTATTTATTTATGTACATTTCATGTTTAAAATTTATGTAACCTTCTTCAAGTAGTTATGTTTGTCTATTATAATTATTGGCCTAAATTATGCTCCTAACGATTCATTAAGTCAAATTTAATTATCAAAATAATTTAAAAGACCATTACGAAATGAACAAAACTAAATTTGTTTAATTCTTAAAAAAATATTTTTTGTTGTACCAATGGAACAATATAAAATTGATATATATGACAAAGTGCACTAGAAACTAAGCCAATATAAATACCTCTTATTACCAATAGTATAACACTAATTTACCTACTAAAACTTAAGAAGTTTTGTCTTTAAATTGTATTTTTACGCCAACTTGATCAAACCTCACTTTATATTGAAAACTAGACTTAATAATGAATAAGTATATATCCATAAGTGATTACTAACTTATTTAAGAAAAAAAAATACTTATATTTATTATTGCATCAAGAAAATTAATAAACTAAAATAAAATCATACATTATAAAGAGTAACAAATTTACCAAATTGCTACACTAACAAACATGAAATAAGTTAAATGAACGTTAAGAAATAGACCTTTAATATGAAGCCAAAGCGTTCTCCAATATATTGAAATTGAAGATAAAAATGGATCAAAATAATTTCCAATTTGCTTGCAAATTCTTGAAAGAAACAAAAAACCAAATATTGATTGAAGCTACGACCGAACCTCGAATAGACATCTCTCACTTTTCTTTTCTTTTTCTCCTTAGTCCGTGTATATATGCGGGGGTGTATTTGAATGTGAGGAAAAAGAAATGTGTGTGTCTTGGTATGTTATTTTTTCTTTCTCCGTATGTTTCTGGTTTTTTTTTTCTTTTGTGTGTTTGGAAGTGTGTTGCTGTTTAGGAAAATCTCCCCACATTTTTTTTGGTATGTCGTATATATTAATTATTTATTTTTTAATAAAAATATTATTAACTATTTTTGAACTAATAAATTATAATTAATAAATACTAGCTTATTTATTAAACTAAAATTAAAAGAAACTTGTGTCTTTTTATAAATTTTCTTTTCTTTAAAACAAAACTTACACTACTACTGCAACTCTATATTATTATTTTTTTAGTTTTCAAATTATATTAAAATTAACTTACTAAAATAAGATAAATCAAAATATTTAATTTAGATATAAAACAAATATTTACAAAAAATAATAGTGTAAAACTTTAGGTTCGGACAAAAATTACGTGTCTACAACGAAAATGTAGTCCTATCAAGCTACTAGTATGATCGCACTCTTACCTACTAATATTTTACCTTAATTCGTGTACTCCTCACCTTCATGGGATAATGTTTGAGTAAAAAAAATATCAAAAATTAATTGAATCATACCAATACCAAAGAAAATTCGAGAGTCTAATTTTAATGATGTAAAATATAATGATCAAAAATTAAAATGTTATAAATTTAATAAAATAACCGATCGATCCGTAATATTGACACTCCCTAACCCTACATGTATCCCGATACTATCTTCAATTATCTGTATTTCTTCTCTTCTTTTACTATATAATAGATACTCCATAGCAATGAAAAATCCACCAAAAGCAAGAGTTAGAATAGACACAAAAAAAGAAACAGCCATACCAAAGAGGGAATGCTTAAAAGCAGCTGAACATTGTAAAAAACCATGGAACAGAACAAAGGCAAGTTTGAGGCATAATTATTTTAATAGTCCTTGGAAAGGAGCTTCAACTGTGGCAGCCATCATACTCACAACTATACAGACTATTCTAACTTTTACAGGTTCCGTTAAGTAAGTAGTAATTGTCTCAATTGTACTGTTGATGAGCTTATGCGTTTTTCATTAATTCTACTCTCTCTTTATAAGTTTGTCATTAATTGAATGCTAATTGGTTTATTTCAAGTATCTATTAATCTTGAGGTATTTATTAATTAATTGTTGGAGAATACAGTTACAATTATAAAATAAAATATATTTTCAAATTGAGGGGTGAATATTTCGCGCTCTCTTTAAGAAGATTCAAGTTCATTACAACAAATTTTACTGATCTATCTATCGGTAATCTTCTTGACTTGTCCCCTCTAACAACATTGTATAACGTAACTAACTTATGGTAGGCATAATAATTTTAGTTTATTTTTAAAATGGCACCCAAACTGTCATCTTTATTTCAAAAATTCTTCTTTCATGAACTTCATGTTCAATCAAACATCACCACGTAATTTGAGACTGAGGGATTATTGTCTTGAAACTTTCTATTAGAGAAAGTGCGACAAACCTGCTAGTATATATAGTCACAAAAACTCCATTAATTGTTTCGTGGTTGAGTTTGTTCGAGAGTGTAGTGGAATGAGGCCTAATAGAGAATTGTATGATAAACATTGCACGTCGAGATTTGTTGTTACTAGAAAACCAACTTCCTTTCTTTGTGCTCACCAAGCTTCATGACATTACAAAGGAAGTTGATGATGGCCCTATACCTTGAGAGGGAAGGTGATGCCAAATGCATCAAACATCTGCTTCAAGTAGTACACATGTTGTCTCACCCTTCATACTATAATTCTTTCCTAAGTGTTCAATATTTAAGTACGAAGATTATGTCAAAAAGATAATGTAACGGAGACCCTCTTGAGAAATCTTGTACCCTACGAGCAACAAACATATGATGTACTTCCTAAGCATTTCAGTGATTTTGTTGTGTTCATGGATTACCTCATCGACTCAAACAAAGATGTGAATGTGCTTCGTCGAATAATTATGTGTTTTTATGGGATTAATACTGTATCCAAGTTGTATTGATGGATTATAGAATGTGTTCCATCTTTAATTAAATTGGATAATACATATTTTCCCTCCTAAACTTGTTGGCTTGTTTCAGAACAACACTTAAATTTTGCGGGGGTCCTATGATCCTGACATACTAGCTCAAATTGATATAACCACCATGCCCCGAGTCCTAATGTAGCATAGAGAGTGCATTGTAGCTTTGGAGAAGTAGGGGTAGATGAAAAATCATGAAAAGATGAAAGAAAAACGATAAATAAAAATGACACGAGAAAAAAAGGTTACGTGGATCACACGTGGCAGAACGTGAGCACCACCTTCCAGCCACAGTGTGGTTTTTAGCACTCGGGGTGATATTTGTTGATGCTCAAATTAGTTACTCTGGGATCATCATTTATTGACCGTTTGATTTGTTATATTAAAAATAGCATTTATTACATCATTTTAAAGACGATTCTTGCAAATTTGGTGGGATATGAAGTCTAATACTCCCTCCGTCCCATTTTATATAAGTTAGTTTGACTTAGCACGGAGTTTAAGAAAGAAAGAAAAACTTTTGAAACTTGTAGTTTAAAATAAATAATAGATATTTGTGTGTCTATAAATCATTTCATTAAGGGTAAAATGAGTATTTTAAAGTTAAATTATTATTTAATATAGAAAGATGTCATTCTTTTTTAGACTGACTAAAAAGAAAAACGAATCACATAAAGTGGAACAGAGAGAGAACTGGAGTTCACAAACTTCTACTACAATCCATTCATTTTATTGTTTGTTGGGAGATATGGAAATCTTTGACTGCTTGTAAGTACAGGGAGAAGAATAAATTCTATTATTCTCAGATGCTAAAGCACTGTATATGGAACACCAAATTAAAGGTATATAAACCAAACTAAGCCATTATTTAAAGCAATTCACCAAAATAATACATTTTAATTTTTTTTCACAAAACTAGTATAAACGTACTTCACAGTAACGTTTTAGGGTATGTTTTATTTTTTTAAAGTGAGTTGTTTTCTGACGGCGTTAAGTTGAGAAACGTTACTGTGAGTAACGTTTTAAGCTGAAAACGTTACTCATAGTAACGTTTTGTAATACGTTACTGTGAATCACGTTTTACACCTAAAACGTTACTCACAGTAACGTTTCTTAAGAATCAAATCACGTAACATCGAATTCTACAAATTTACAATCGAATCCTGCAAATATAACTATAATTTGTAAAACAAATCTATATTGTTATGAATTTTAGAGTAATAATTTGATACGATAATTTTCTTTATCAGTATACACGAATTATCTCCCAGTAATTGAAGAAATAACTTTTTAGAGTACAAATTATATATTAATATAACATATTTGTCCCAATTTATGGGACACATTTCGTTTTTCAAGAGTCAAACAATTTAAGTTTGACCGATAATTGCTAATGGAATCTTCAAATTTCCTAAAATGAAATTTATAAATTTGTAAACTACGTAAAAAGTACTATAAGTCACAATTATTAATAATTCAAATTATTTTTAAAATATATGAAAAATTTGCAGTCAAACATAAACTTGTTTGAATCTCGAAATCCGAAATGTGTCACATAAATTGGGATTGAGGGAATATATAATTTGCAGGTAAAACAACAAATCTATATTTTTATGAATTTTAGTGTAATAATTTTATAAGATAATTTTTTTAATCAGTATTCACAAATTATCTCTTATTAATCGAAGAAATAACCTTTTAGAGTACAAATTATTAGTATATATAATTTGCAGGATTCGATGTCCCATGGTTGGATTATTAAGAAACGTTACTGTGAGTAACGTTTTAGGTGTAAAACGTGACTCACAGTAACGTATTATAAAACGTTATTGTGAGTAACGTTTTAAGCGTAAAACGTTACTCACAGTAACGTTTCTCAACTTAACGCCGTCATCACACGGCTAAATTTTAAAAAAATAAATTATACCCTAAAACGTTACTGTGAAATACGTTTATACTAGTTTTGTAAAAAATTAAAAAAACGTATTATTTTGATGAATTACTTTAAATAATGGCTTAATTTGGTCAAAAATTCCCAAATTAAAGTTGTCATGAATGACTCCTTTCCTACTATAACTTTGGATGACTCTTGGCCTATCCTATTGTGATAAGATAGAAAGACGTTTAATCTATTCTATGATTCTGAAGCTTTATTTATTCTAGGCATAATATATAAATATGTTTTTTTTTATTTAGCTTTAGTTGATATTTATGCTCTCTAACTTCATGTGTGCATAATAGATACACACGTCTTATGTGGCATAAAATACATAAGACGCCACTTAAGATGCTACAGAGAATCTAGGCATGTGTTTGTTCAACTCTATACAAGTTTAAGTGTTCATCTGTGCATACTCAAAATTAGAGGGCACGGATGTTAATTGAGGTCAAATTAAATGACACATTTATGTATTATATTCTATGATACTGAAGCTTTATTTATTCTATGATACTTTTCTCAAAAATGTACATTATTTCATGTTAGTAATAAAGGCTGGCTTGCAATCACACAAAGAAAAATCTATATATAATACTCATATATAATTTTTTATTTTGCATCTCTCATCCTTCACGCCCTCATAAAAGTTAAGCAGAAAAGTTTAAGAAGAAACTCAAGTACACTCCAACTAGTCTATTTTCAATTTATAAATAGACAAATCAAAAAGGTAATTATTTTTAAATGTTTTACACATGCACCCTTTTATGTATGTATGTATGTATGTATGCATGCTTAATTTGCTACATCATGTTACATTATGTAGTGCCTTAAATATATTAGGCCATGTTACCTCAAATTAGTTTCTTTTTCTACAGGTTATGGCAAGACATGTATATAGGGTTCTTTTCATAAAGCTACAAGAAAATTAAAATTAATTTCCCTTTTTGCTTTGTCTTTTCTTTTCAAATCAAATTTTGTAATGAATTGGATTTTTAATAAATGAATTTTTGACCAAAGTAAGTTATTATTTAAATCAATTCATCAAATTAATACGCTTTTTTTTTTGAAGTTTTACAAAACTAGAATAAATGTGTTTCTCAGTAATGTTTTAGGCTATATTTTAATCAGAAATAAAAAAATAAAAAAATAATTAAAAGTTAGGCCTATGATTTATTTTTGGCTTTAGGCCACTAATTACCTTGAGCCGCCATTGTCTTTTCATAAAATAACATGAGAGTTTGATGTTACGAGTGAACTTGGTATAGTATTAAAAACTTCCGGTAGTTTTTATTTTTAAAAATATTATATTATCATCATATTAAACTAATTTGGTATTTTAAAATTTAGTTTTATTATTTTGTGGTACATTAAATTAGTAATTATAGTTTGACCAACTTCAACTTATATGAAATAATATAATAGAGAATTATGACTTTGACGTTTCAAAAAATGCAAGTCTCAATTGTATCGCACTAACACCTTAGACATGTAGAAATGTTTTTTTTAAAGTACAATCATTTTTCTTCGTTAATTAATCACCTCAAAAGGATATTTCAATCAAGATAGAGTATGTAGTCAAGGTTCCAACGTCTAAATAATTAATTCTATATTAATACTATTTTATATATTTACTAATATATATTATAATAATATATATGAGTTTTATATGTAACTATATACTTCAATACAATTTTATAGTTTCTTTTCAAATCAAATTCTGCTATGAATAATATAGCCATGGTATCTCTGAATTGAAATTAAAAAGATTATGTCTTTCGTAAGGAATTACAGTCGAAGAAAGAGGGATGGAACAAATTTCACAGCTTCCTCAAACTGAAAAAGATGAGGTCTCTCTCTTAACTATATAAATTCAATTTTGATTTCATTAGCCCACTTTTCTTTTCTCAATTAATTAATTAATGTGTGTATATATATATATATATATATAATTGTAAGAGATCGTAATGTTTTTAGAGTATTTCATTTCATGTAATTGTAGGTCTACATCATGATCCGAACACATTCACTAACCATGGTTTTACACTTTTTTGGAATTTTATTTGAGTCCTGGAGGGGTAAAGAAAATGGTTGGAGTAATTTTTTGAAGTCACGTTTTATTTTTGAAATTAAAAAATCAATTTTAGAATTTAATTTTTTTTTTCAAAATTCAACCTATTAACAAAAAAGATAAATATGTATCAATTGTTAAAACAAAAATATATATGCAATAATATTTTTTAACTAGAGATACATCCAATCTAGATCTCAAAGTTGAGAGGTATATTTGCCCACTTTTCCTGAACAAAATAATTGCTTGTGTTATTGCATAGTATTTCTAATAAACATTTTAAAATTTCCTACTTTTTTCCGTTACAGATAAAAGAAGAGAGAAAAGGGTATCATATAATCGACATAGAGGAAAGAATTGATAAAATGATTAAGGATTTAGACGATTCGTCTATTAAATCGCGTACCATATTCAAAGTAAATGTGTCGCTACTTAAATCAAATCCATCTGCTTATACACCAAAGGTGGTCTCTATTGGTCCTTACCATAGGAAAAAGTCTCAACTTCATCCAATGGAAAAGTATAAATTATTATACCTACGACGATTTTTTCGACGAAAAGAGGGGCTTGATATGAAAAGTTGCATCAATGAATTGGAGAAACTGAAGGAGGAAGCATTGAAGTGTTACGAAGATATAGAAGAACTTGGTAATGATAGTCAATTTTGTCAAATGTTGTTGCTTGATGGTTGTTTTGTGGTTGAGTTTATTCGAGAGTGTTGTGGCATGTGTCCCGAAGGAGAAGAAGAAATTATCAGTTTCGGTGGTTACATATGTCATCAAATATTCCGAGACTTGATGTTACTAGAAAACCAACTTCCCTTCTTTGTCCTCAACAAGCTTCATCACATGACAAAGCAAGATAATGAATCATCATTGTTGATACTGGTGAATGATACAATTGTCTTTTTTGTTGACTTGCCATACATGATTCGTGCATCCTTTGCAGAGAGAGAATATAGTATCAAACATTTACTTCATGCAGTACACATATCTTCATGTCATGGCCAGAAGCCCAAGAAATATGACATAAGGCGAAATAAGGTGATGCCAAAAGCAACAGAGCTTTCCCAAGCAGGAGTTAGCTTCGTTAAAGCTGAATTTTCTGACAAACTTGGGGATATAAAAAGTTTATTTGATAGTATAAAGTTCGAGAAGGGATTGATGACAATCCCTTGTTTTCGAGTATATGATGGCACGGAAACCATCCTGCGAAATCTAATTGCTTATGAGCAACAATCATCTGATGTACAATATAAATATTTCACTGATTTTGCAGCTTTCATGAATCATCTTATCGACTCAGAAAGAGATGTGAGTTTGCTTCGCCAGAATGGAATCATAGAGAACTGGATAGCAGATGACAAAGAAGTGGCTAGCCTCTTCAGCAAAATTGGAAATGTAATCATTCCGTATTCCGACTTCTATTACAAAGAAGAATGCATAAAAGCAGCTGAACATTGTATAAAACTATGGAACAGAATGAGGGGAAATGTGATGCACAATTATTTTAGCAAGTCTTGGGCAAGAGCTTCAGTTGTGGCAGGCATCATAATCTTAATACTCACAACTATACAGACTATTTTATCTATCATAAGTGCTTTTAAGTAAGTAGTAATTGTTGATGAGCTTATAAGTTAGTTTTTTTTAATCAATTCTACTCTCTCATTATATGTTTAATTTGTCATTAATTCAAGAAATGGTTGCTTGAACACACACTTACGCTATTGTCCACTTGCATGACACACTTGAATCTAGTGAAATACCATGGAACAGAATGAAGGCAAATTTGAAGCATAATTATTTTAGTAGTTCTTGGGTAGGAGCTTCAACTGTGGCAGCCATCATACTCCTCATACTCACAACTATACAGACTATTCTATCACAGATGCCGTTAAGTAAGTAGCAATTATCATGATTCTCTCAATTGTAGTGTTTCCAATTTGCATTTGTGTTGATGAACTTATGAGTTTTTCATGTCCCCCTTTTGTATTGGATTTTATAGTTGAATGCTAATTTAGTTTATTTCAAGTATCAATACATGTCACCTCCTGCCAATAACGTGTGTCACATAACTTTATCCACTACGCAAGTCAACACATTAACATTTGGATATTTTGGGGGGTTAAACATTTACCACAACTATATAGCAGCTACTCAGATGTTCAACACCTCTCTTAGCCACTTGAGCATGAAAAAACAACTAAGGAACTTGAAATGTATATATATGTTAAATGAACATGAAAAAAAAACTCAAAATGTGTTTTTGCTAGATCACACTGATTAATACAAGTCAAATCTTTCATATCAAATCTACAATTAGTCTTAAGAGCTGTGTATAAGGAGACCCTTTGTCCTAATAGATTGGGAAAGAAATATATTGTGCTTTTAGGATAGGGAAAACATTTTCCTTATAGGTTTAAGACTACTTGGGATCTATATATAGGGGATGTAGTTGGAGATTCTAGAGTATTGTACAGGATGATCTACAATATAGTCTTAAGAGCTTGAAAGTATTGTACACTTCATCTTATCTTTCATAGTAGAAAACTCTCTCTACTTTTGCTTGAATGATTAGGCCTAGCCAAACCTCGTTTAATCCTTGTATTTTTTTTTCTTCTCTATTTTCTTTATTTGTGATTGTATGCTAGTTAATTCAAGATATTTATGCAACAACAACACATTGAATTCTTCCAAATTCATCTTACCGGAGTTCATATCTTCCTGTTAACTTGATGATTTTCAACAAACAAGTTGACTATATTTAGCTTTTTCATTTTTGAACTTCATCATTTACACCCTTTAAATCAACAAATATGGATATGTTTGTTTTCTAATTTCTATGTCATTTTCGTTTTAGTAAAAGCTCATTCATGCCATTATTTTTTAACTAAATGGTATAAATGAGTTAGACTTTTAACGGATGGCATAGATAAACTTTTTCCCATTTCTCATAGTTCGATGGTATATTCGAGTTTTTTCCCTTTAAAAAATGATTTAATTAGTGGTGTGGCCGAATCATAATTGACCACGTGTTAGAAATGGTTTTGCAAGATTAAAATTGTTTTCACTTAACAAATAATGGCATGAGTGAGCCTTTTCTAAAATAGAAATGGCATAGATAAGCCAAATTTTTAACGGATGCATCGCATATATGAGCTTTTTCTCAAAGTTCGATGACATATTTAAGCCTTTTCCCTAATTTAATTTGTCATCTGACTTATCCCCAACATGATTTGCAATTGTAAGCTTCCGAATGACGCCCTGATTCTTTCGAACTCAAAAATTTGATTCTAAAATTTGAGTAAGAGCCAAGCTAGTTTTGGCATGAATTTCAATCATAATTCGTTGATTTTGAAGTTATAGTCGAATTGTACCAATTTGTATTAAAGTTGTATTATGATTGTATGTCGAGTTACATAAAAATTGTATTTAAGTTTGTATGTTGTTCTAGTTATATTAAATTTGTATGAATATTGTATAAAAGTTGGCGTTATAGTTGTATTAAATTTTCAAAAACCAACAAGATTTTTATAGAAAATCTATATAGTTATATAAATAGTTCATACCGATTTTATATAGTTTTCATATATACACGAATATTGGGAGCGAAATTCTAAGCCTTGAACAAGATATACATATTTATGTGATATATTTTCATTTTTAGTCCGTCCAAAAAAGAACGTTGTACTTATTTAGAAATGATGTAACTTTAAACTTCTAATTTTACCATTAATAAGATGATTTATAGTCACATAAATATCTATATCTTGAATATATATTAACTGCCTCATTTTTTCTTCAAACTTAACAAAAATAATAATTTGCAAGTAAGATAAATTTTCGTCACAAAAGTGTAAGAAATGCTCCTGTTTGTCCAAATATACAATTCACTTCTTTCTTTTTTTCAAAACAACATTTAGTTATATATTCAAAAGCCTACTAAAATAGTGTCACTATCCGTTTACTATTAACAACTTGTAATGTGACCAATATGAGTTAAAGTGCAGTGATGAAATAGATTTACTCTTAATCAGAGGCTTCGGATTCGAGCTCTGGGTATGGAGAAAATTATGTTGAGAGCACCACCTCCGAATGAACCCTGTAGTGTGTGATTCAAATTTAATCGAAACTTCAATATGAGCTTCAAACACCGAATGGGATAAAACAAAAACAACTTGTAATGTGAAAGGGCCATGTTGCTCTAACATTATCAGAGCCAATTCACGTAGTAATAAAATATATCGCACGTTACCACATGATGATTATTGAAAATTAGTACTTCCTTCCCATTATATTAATTGACATGATTTGCTTTTTAAAAATCAAATTATATAAATTTTAATTAATATTTTAAAATATATTTTTTCATCAAATAAACATAACAATTAATTTAGAACGGAGGAAATAATATGAAAGATAGCTAATCCATTGACTTATTGTATAAAATGATGTAATTTGTTTAACTTTGACAATTCAAACGCATCTCCAGTTCATAATATTATGGCAAAATCATTTTATAATAGTTAATATGTCACGACCCAAAAATGGACGTGATGGCACTCGTCTTATCCCACCAAGACAAGTCAACCTCAAACCCAGCCATTTTACAACAAAGTGCGGAAATAAAATAATATTTGAATTTTATTAGCAAATCCTAATGCGGATAATAAGTCAATTCAACGAAATCCCCAAAATCTGGTTGTCACGTGCACAAGCCTCTAATGTATTACAATAGATTTGAAAGAAAACGCAAGTCTCAAATGATATTGTCACTAAAGCAGAACAAAATCATAAATAGGAGTAAGAAGGTCTGCTGAGATGACAAACAGCTACCTTGCAAATCTCCACAGGAAGCCTCGGAAGAGAAAAGAAGGAATAGAAAGTATCACGAAAATCCGGGCTCGTAACCTACAAAAAAATTGTAGAAGCAAGGGGTGAGTACCAAACCACGCGGTACTCAGCAAGTAAACTTCTAAACACAAGCTAAGGGAATAGAATACGGGTACTCCTTACACCCCATCCGAACCTCCACAACTACAACCTGCATAAAATCAGCCCAACCTAACAGCTCACAATTTACATAGCACATAATTCAATAACAACACTCCAACAATTACCGATCAGCAAGACACATGATCAAGTCCATAAATCGCAAGTTCAACAGAAAGGCACTCACAAGTTCACAAATGATAAAGATATGCAATGCAATGAACAATGCCACGTACGATGATGCATGTCTGACCTAATGATACACACCCGCTGTCTCTCAGTCCGGGACCCATGGGGGACATATCTGTCCGTGCATCCGTCGCGGCGTGCGACACGACCCTCGATAGTACAATCCGTCGCGGCGTGCGACACGTCCTTCGATAATGAAATCCGTCGCGGCGTGCGACACGTCCCTCGATAATAGAATTCGTCGCGGCGTGCGACACGTCCCTCGAAATGGTACATCCTCTTTAATTTCTTATTCTTTCTCAATTCACACAACACTTGTCATCACATAACACTTGTCACAACCATGTCTCATAATCAATGCAAATAAATGTTCACACAATTAATGAAGAGATGGCCATTTTCATAACAATGTACACTTCATAACAACACAATCGTGCTACAACATCAACAATGAATCAATGAGCCTTTTAAACCAGTCTCAACACATCACACACCAATAATTAATCACATTGCCTTTTATTACCCCCTTTTTATCATTAAAATTATTCATTATGGACAAATCGACCCATCAACAAGTCCCATCACTTCCCAACACATACCACAAGGAAATACACGAATTCTATACGCTTAACAAGGATTGAGAAATCCACTTGCCTCAAATAATCAAACAATCACTCTGGGACTTGAGCCTTTCCCTTTCGTTGAGCTTCCCAAATCAAAGCAATCTATCCAGATAAATAACCACAATAAGATTTTGAAACTAACAACACCCATATTATCATATGTCTAATCTATATCCAAAAACTCGCCCAAAACCATAATCATTTTCCTACATCTCAAGCCAAGTGTTAAGTCTTAATTTCTCCAAATAACCTAACTCTAATAATATTCATATAATGTAATACACCTAATATTTAATTACCTATTTCAGTATAACAAAACTTGAATTGTAGTGTGCTAATTATATAAAAATCTGAAATCGTAACAAAGTTATAAAACAGTACTTAAACACGAAACTAGGCAGAATGTCATTAGTGTTTATATGTTATAACATAGTATAACCCAATGATTACCCCTAATCATTAATCATTGCCATGTAACTTATACCGTATTCCAATTTCCAATTCATTAATAATACAGAATAATAGCAACATGCACTTTAATAATACAATATGACCATGTGTATATGTAATCAACAATTAGCAATTTGCATCAATCAAAATTGGGTACCTGCACTTCGTTGTTCGTCCAATGCACGATGCAGGTAGGTTTTCTGCCTTTCTTTATTTTCTTTTCTAAATTAATTAAGTATAAAATAAACCAGCCCTACTACTTATTTTAATATATTTCTTACTTGGCCCATTATTATTAACTAACTTAATTATTAAAAATTTATCCATTAATTAAATAGCCATAGTTATCGAATAGTTCAAAATTTTCAAAAATGACCTTTCGGGTCATTACATAATATTTACACAAATTTACCCTCATATTCTCATTCTCTCTTTCAATTTCAATAACTAGAGACGAATTTAGAATTTTTAGTATGTGAATATGCACTAGAAAAACTTGCTTGTTTGTGCTGATTTCATTGGATATGAAATTTTAAAAAATATTATTAATTGACTTCTATTTATAAATTTGATTTATAAATAAAAGTACACAAAAAATAGTCTAATGATTTTGTGTACCAAAAAAAAAGAAAATTTATTTCTTAACCAATTTAATTTTAAAAAAATTAGAAAGAGTGTGAATATAAAAAAGACAAACACAAGTAGCCTTTTCTTATAAAGTTATGGCCATAAATGATGGTACCGTTTATATACAATTTTTTTCTTTAAATATTTATAATTAAAATTTACAAAATATAATATTTGAGTATGATAGTTACGAAGAGTATACCATTATAATAAATGTCATTATTATTATAGATAGCATTTTATCCTAGAAAAGTAAAATATGCCATGAAAAGTTGATTCTCAAGAAAATTAAATTATTATAATAAAATATTGTTATAACAAATGGTTATTATAATGAGGTTTATTTTACTATATGATTCTATTTCTTTTATGTAGATTATCAATTAGTATAGCTATACCTTGTTGACTTTTTATTTTTGAACACTTACTGGACTCCAGTTGTCATAAGATATAACAAATTTAATTTTTTTTTTTAAAAAAAACTTCTGATTTTTGTACTATAAATCTGCAGTCCTGTTATTTTCCGATTATCGAATTACCGAATCGAAATTTAAAATTTTGATATTTGGTATCTATTTTTAACTATCAATTATCGAATTATCGAATCCGAAATTTAAGAATCCCATACCGAATGTCCACCCCTAACAAAGAGTGTATCGCTATAATAAATGTCGATGTTGTTATAAATAGCATGTTGTCATAGAAAGGTAAAATATTCAATGAAAAATTGATTTTGAAGAAAAATAAATTGTTATAATAAAATATTGTTGTAACAAATGATTATTATAATGAGGTTTATTTTACTATATGATTCTATTTCTTTTATGTAGATTATCAATTAGTACAACTATACCTTGTTCACTTTTTATTTTTGAACACTTCTGAACTCCAGTTGTCATTAGATATAACAAATTTAAATTAAAAAAAAAAATTTGGTTTTTGTACTATAAATCTGCAGTCCTCTTATTATATAGAGAGGACAAGCAAGAGCAAAAAGGCAAAAAATCAAAAGGGTAAGTTTTCTACATGTTTTATTCTATGATTTACTCAAGAATTTAATTACATTCTTTGTAGTCTCAAGTTCAATAATAAAGTTGGTCTCTTAGATAGTCACTCAATTAATAATTATTATCGTATAAAAGAAATTATTGAAAAAAATAAAAAAACCACGAAGAAATGTCTCTTTTTGAGATAATAACTATTAGTTGAGTAATCATATATGAAATTAACCCTTGAATGAATAATATGTCTAGCTTGAATTAATATATTCCATCTGATAATTAATTATTTTTTACAGAATGAGATTCTTAATCATTGAGTTGATCATTTGTTGAAAAAATAATTGAAAGATAAAGTAGAAAATTATATTTATTTAGAAATTGATATTTAAATTTATGTCTAAATAAAATTTATAGTCAGAACATAGTTTTGAGTTAAAGTAGGGGTAAATCAGGTCAGCCAGCTAAGACCCACTTTTACCTTAAAGATCAAGGTCTGTGAATTAAATGTCAAAAGGCTTACTTTTTAGAGTGATCTTTCTCGATTTCAGAACAAAAAGGCTTGGTTGAAGGCAAAATTCGGTGTAATTCACCATTTTTTAAGAAAAGAAAAGCTGGGTAGAAAGTATTGCTTACTTATTTCTCCATCTAAGTAAGAGAAGGGGGGTTGAAGTTTATAGCTAGTCGAAAAGTGATAAGAAGGTCTAATATGCTACTTCAGTCTTATGCTTAACACATGCAAGTTGATCCGTTCGCCCTTTAGAAATAGTCCTAGCTATTTTCAAATGGTGGGAAGTTGAGAAGAAGCAAGAGCATTCGAAGATTTATGAATTTATGAATAAAATATTTTTTTAATCATTGTTCAAATATTCACTTTAACTATAAAAAAATATATAGTAAAATGATTTTACTTTGTTTTTTGGTTACAAGAGAGTCATTTTTTTTTATATATCGTCTGAAGATTAAGTTTTTTCAGAATGTGTCTTTTATAGGAATTAGAGTTGAAGAAAGAGGAATGGCACACTCCATTGAAATTACCTCAATAGATGACCAAATTTCACTGTTTTCTCAAACTGAAAATGATGAGGTCTTTCTCTAAACTATATTACAATTAGTTTTTGATTTTGTTAACCCATTTTTCTTTTGGCAATTAAATATTAAAAAAATTGCGAGAGATTGTAAAATATTTTAAAGTGATTCTCTTCATGTAATTTTAGGTCTATCTCATGGTCCTAACACATACACTAATCATGATTTTACACCTTTTGGATTATTTTTTATTTGAATCGGGTCTGAAGGGGTAAAGAAAATTGGTGAAATAATTATTTTTAAGTAATGTTGCATTTAAATATTAAAAAATCAATTTTAAATTTATTTTTTTAATTCATTCTATGAGCGAAAAGGGTAAATATACATCATTTATTAAAAAATAAAGGTATATATGCACCATTTTTTTAACAGAAATATATTCAATCTAGATCGCAAAGTTGAGGGATATAGTTACCTTTTTTCCCTAAACAAAATAATTAATTTTAAAAGAATACTTAATTGTTTACTTATTGCATAGTGCTTTTAATAAACATTTTAAAATTTCTTACTCTTTTCTATTACAGATAGAAATAGAAGAAGAGAGGGAAGTGGATCATTTAATCGACGAAACAAATGAAAGAATTGATGAAATGCTTAAGGATTTTGACAATTCATCTATTAAATCTCGTATCATATTTAAAGTAAATGTATGGCTACGTGGATGTTTATACACCAAAGATGGTCTCTATTGGTCCTTACCATAAGAAAAATCATCAACTTGATCCAATGGAAAAGTACAAACTATTGTACCTACGACGGTTTCGTAAACGAAAAGAGGGGCTTGATGTGAGACGTTATCTCAGTGAATTGTGGAAATTGAAGAAGAAAGCACTAAAGTGTTACGACGATATAAAAGAGCTTGGTAATGATAGTCAATTTTGTCAAATGTTATTGCTTGATGGTTGTTTTGTGGTTGAGTTTATTCGAGAGTGTTGTCAAATATGTCCAGGAGAAGACAAAATTATCCATATTAATGATAGTTACATATTCAGAGACTTGATGTTACTAGAAAATCAACTTCCTTTCTTTGTCCTCAACAAGCTCCATCACATGACAAAGCAACATGATGAATTACCATTGGCAATAATGGTGAATAATTTGTTTACCTTTTTTGTTGACTTGCCAAAAATGACCTATGAATCCAATAGAGAGATAGAATGTAATGGAAGAATTATCAAACATTTACCTCATGCAGTACACATGTTTTCATGTCATGGGAATCCCATGAAAAAGTCGAATGATAGCATAAAGTGTCAAAGGGTGATGCCAAATGCAACAGAGCTTTCTGAAGCTGGAGTTAGCTTTGCAAAGGTCAAAATATGACAAGTTTATTTGATATAAAGTTCGAGAATGGATTGATGACAATCCCTCGTGTTTTATTTAAATTAAAAAGTTAATTAAAGAGAGTCGCCACTTAATTTTTAAAGAAAAATCAAGAAAAACTTAACTTCAAACAGAAAATCAATTTGAAACAACCAAAGAGGTACGGGGGTTCAATGTATATTTCGATAAGGTGTTAAGCACTCGAAATGTCCGCTAACTTGCGGTTGACCGACAACTTGAAAATATTTGGCTAACTTGAATAAAATTAGGCAAGCACAATTAATTTAAAAAGATAATCAATTTTTACACTTAAACAAAATGTCAAGGTTTAAGTTGTGAAACCATTTTAGAAAGAAACAATGCATTTGCAGTCTTAAGTCATCTGATTACTGGTTCCAACAAAGAATTGATGTGTTGAGTGTTTTCTTTCATGTTTTTTGTTAGTTATGAATCTGCCAAATTGCAAATCAATATATATTCCAACTGGCCTGAATCTGATGAAGAACAGTGACCAAATGTATTGTCCAGACATCATTTTTCTTACATGATCATCAATGTACAATTCCCCATTTTTTTAAGAACATGAAAAAGGCAACTATCACTATTACTATGGACGGTTGGATGACTCCTCTACGAACAAGGTGTACTACCAACAAGCATCATGGTGGAGTGGTAGTACTCCTTGTTCTTTAATCAGAGGTCTCGCATTCGAGCCCTACTAGATATAGAGTCGTCTCTGTTAAGGAATGTATGTCTTACCCCCAATGTGAGACTTTCTAAAGTGAATCTAGCGAATAATTATAAACAGGGTTAAAATGGGAGGAAGTTATATGTTTTCATAAATTAAATAACATCACCACTGTCCCAAATCTGTACTTCTGTAATAATATCATAAAATTGTACAATAAAGTGGGCAACTAAACAAATTTGGGAATGAAAAAGATTCAAAATTGAAAGTTCAAGACAGTCTCAAATATTCATCTCCTGTACAAATAAAGCACTAATGTAATACCACAATTATGGAAATTCTGATACAAACAGTAGAATAGAATGCAAAAGTATCTGTCATTTGAGCAACTTACCACTATTATTTTTAGTAAGTAGTTAGACTTTAAGCGACCTAACATTATTTATTTCCTAACATTAAGATTGGTCTCCGACTCTCCTCCCTTTCCTGTCTAAGCTGTTTTTCAATTTTCTCATTTTGGTTGGTCAAAATATTAGAGAACACTTTCTAGATCTATAGAAAAATAAAGTTTCTTAAAATTAAGGAAAATGACTTTTTAAATAAAATTTAGTAAAATAAGTTGTGTAAGTGACATTACACACTAATTTATCTAAATTATATATAAAAAATTTTGAAATAATATTTTATACTTATTTATCAAACACCAAAAATAAATAAGAAACTCATGTATTTTTCAAGTCATATAGGTCCAAGCTTGTAAAAGGAGCTTAAGGTTTCTAATCATCATATATGAATTAAGAAGACCTTAATATAACATGATACAAGAAAACACTTTTATCATAGGGTGTGTTCAGAATAGAGGAAATAGACATTTTTTAATTTTCTCATATAATTGCTTAATTTTTTTAGAAAATATATGAACACAAAAGAATAAGTAACCGACAGACTTATTTTCTTTTAAAAAACAATTAAAAAAATCAAAAAATAATTTCCTTCCTACCGAAAACACCCATGATTTGTGTAAATTTAGATCTTGTCTTTCTTCTTGCCGTTCTTTTTGCATGTGATTAGTTGAAACATCAATCCTCTGGAAATTAAAGGTTGGTTAGAGCCTCGAGATTAGAGAAATGGATAAAGGTAGGAAAAAAGGAAAGTCATCGGTATGTCTATCAATACTTTTACATGATATGTGATAATGATATGATACATGATATATGACATAATATGATGGATATCTGATATATAATATATGATATGATGATACGAATATGATCATTCATCATCATCTATACATCCAAATCATTTTTTTTTATAAAATATTTAATTAATTAAATAAAAAATAGAAATGTTGTCCATCATTAAAAGATAAATTATCACTAGCAAAAGGAGTTCTTAAAAATTAAACTACCTAATGTCAGAAAATTGATATGATTAAGTTCCTAGGAATTAATTCATGTAGAATTTAAAGCATTTGATTTGTAGCTATTTCGACCATTCATTAATTAGTCAAACATTAAGTTTGATATAACGTACGTCTAAATCATTTTAAGACTAAAAGGATATGAAAATTAAATAGCCTCAAGTTCATATATATTTCACTAAAAATAATAATTTATAATCAATTAATGTTAGTCAGTAAAAGTTTAGATTCATAATCTATAGAAAAATTTAGATCTCTCTTCTTTTTCTACTATTCCAATTTCCATAAATTTTATCCTTTCTTCCCATTTTTTTAAAATCAGTTAAAAAATGTCACAATGACACAATAAATATAAAAATTTTCATTATATCAATAATGATTCAATCATGTGGATTTTCCGTTATTTTTTCATCTCCCTCACATGACACCTCTATAAAAGTTGTCATCTTAATTATCAAATGCTAATAAATAAACTTGAACAAATTGTTGTTTAAAAGATATTCTGAGTCATGCATTATTCAGTAAAGTAAAGGCGGATTTAAGATTTAAGTTTTATCAATTTAATATATTGAACTCATTATATTTTTGAACTTATGGATTAATTTATATTTACTATTATTGTAATTTTCATGGATATATATATGCATAATACATAAATATGTCACTTGGTCTTAGTTCACATTTATGCCCTCTAATTTTGGGTGTGTACAAATAGATACTTAAACTGGTATAAAGTTAAGTAAATAGGCACACACGTCCTACGACATGGCATCCAACATGACAACTTGAATAAAATTAGGCTCAACAAAATTCTTTAGAGAAAAGGGACATTCTTGTCTAAAAATGATTAAGTGAATAATTTAGAGCAAAAAAAAAAAAAAAGATTGAATAGGAATTATAACTAACTCAAAATGGGCATCTTTTGGGGATTATGAATTAAGTCTTAACTTTAAGATTGACAAACAAATAAGCAAGTAATACAATTAAACAATTGTAGAGAGAGAGAGAGAGATTTGGGCCCTTTGGGCCTGATTTGCAGTTTTTGAGCCTTGGGCTCAATTCCCATTTTGGTATACAGATAATGTATATCCATGTATATAGACCGTATTTTGGCCCATTTTCATGTATATCGAACTGTATACCAAATGTACACAGCCCACTTCAACTCCTGCTCAACTGTATATTGGTGTATACAATCTTGTATACCAGATGTATATCAGCTCGTATCTGATTTATACAGCCTGTTAAATCTGTGTTTTCTGCCTCCAAGACCTGTATATTGACTTCCCTTTCGCTCAAAAATTGTTGGGGCTGACTCGAAGGAATTCAACTCGATGATATGCAAGGGATGAGTCCAAAGTAGACTCGTTGAAGAAGTTCATGCACAAAAATGATAAAGATTAGTATCCATTTGTGACATTAAAATTATTGGAAGACACAAGCAGTCAATCACTTGCTAAAATTAACATCTACTTACTGGAAAGGAAAACAAAATTTAAACAAAGCAACCAACGAAATCACCCAATTCACTCATTGTTTTAAAAGAGACAAAATGCAAAATTTCCATGTTTAAACTATAATGCAACCAACGATTGGGAATTTTTCCAAGCAAACAATTTTAAAGACTCATGAATTCCTTAGACAAGTAAACCTAGTGGACTTGTCATAAGCATAATTTTATTCTAGCAGGATCAAATGAAATGGTTTTAAACATAGACCTAAGGAAGACATTCAAGTAGCAATAAAGAGGAAATTTTTGTGCTAATCTGCTATAAAATAAGAAAGAAAGTGTAAATAAAAAAAAAACTAACATGCTAATATCACTAAAGAAAAGAGATCATAATATTTAGCAATGACAAAAAAAAAAAAATCAGGAACAACTTCAATATCAAAACAGGCGTGGCTTATACAATCCGGACTCAAACAGTCATCATATTAAGAACAAGGAAACATAAATCAATATATGTATTACCTTTTAGGATGCAGCAAATTGGAACACGAGACGAGCTAGGAGTGAGCTATTTCACCACAATGAGATTCTAACCAGTTTCTCACTGTTTTCAGTTTTTTTCCAACTCTTTCTGTATCAATCAAAAATGCCGACTAAAAATTCCCAACCAAGAACCTTCAACCCTTTTTTTCTTTCCCTTTTTTTTCCGAAGATTTAAAAAGAGAAGTGGGGTTATTGTGTTTGTTGATGTAAATTGGAAAGTTGGTGGGTTTTATTGATGTTGTCGATTGTGTATTGTTTGTATTGTTGTAATGTTGATGTTGTATTGGATGAATTGTATGTTGAGATAGTGGGTTGGGTGGTAGGAAAGGGCTAGAATTGAAATTAGGAAATGGCCAATTGAATTGTAATTATAGCCATTAAAAGTCACAAAAATTACATAAGAATAACCTGAAAAATACAAAACAATCAATTATTTCAAAACTTTGAGATTTGAAGAAGCTCGATGATTAATTCATATCGTGGCGGGTCAAAATTGGGTGTCAACACCTTGTTTTCAAGTCAACGATGATACAGAAACCTTCTTACGAAATTTCATTGCTTATGAGCAACAATCATTTGATGTAGAACGTACATATTTCAGTGATTATGCAGTTTTCATGGATTATCTTATCAAATCAAATAAAGAAGTAAATTTACTTTGCCGAAAAGGAATCATAGAGAGTTGGATGGGAGAGGCTAGCCTCTTCAACAAAATTGGAAATGGGGTTACTGTTAATTCAGACTTCTATTACAAAGAAGAATTAAGAAAAACAGTTGAACATTGTGAACAACGATGGAATAGAATGAAGGCAAATTTGAGACACAATTACTTCAATAATCCTTGAAAAGGAGCTTCAACTGTGGCAGCCATCATACTTCTCATACTCACAACTATACAGACTATTCTAGCTATCATACGTACCAGTAAGTAAGTAGTAATTGTCTCAATTGTAATGTTCCTTCACAACTCCATGCATGTAATTTTCATTAATTCTATGTTTCATAGTTGGATGTTGATTAGTTTATTTCAAGTATTTATATTTGTCACCTCCCACCGGCAACAAGTATTAGGTAATGTTATCTACTACACAATTCTAATTAAGTCATTGCATAGATAAATATATTTGACTTGTTATGAATATATTCTAATGAAATGACTTTACACTTACCTAATAAAAATTTTCACTTTATTTATTTAGTGTCAAGAAATAATAATAGAAAAAGAAGGAAAGGGTAACCGAACAATCGAACCAAAACCAATAACAATCAAATCAATAAATGTATATTATATTTCATTTTATTTGATTTTAATAATTTAAAAGTTTACCAAATCAATTGATTTTGATTTAACCAAAAAACTATTCAAACCGAACCGTGAATACCCTGACATATAGGCGGCAAAAGTTGCTCCCCCAATCAATTAAATTAAGACTTTCTCACAAGACTGTGTAGCTCTCCCTCAATCCCAAAATAAGTGTAATTTTAGCTAATTTCTCGCCTATTTAAAAAAATATGAAGTATAATTTACTAAATTATTTCTATTTATTAGATGTTTTATAGTTGTCTAATATCGACCCTCCAACACACCCCCACAACCAACCAATCCCATTAACTTCATCCCCACCCCAGCACACCCTAAGGGGTCGTTTAGTAGAGTATATTAACAAAAATAATGCATGCATCAACTTTGTATATTAGCAGTCCCTTATTTAGTACACTTTTTCATGTTATGTATAACTATATTATATTGTGTATTGAGGAGTATATTACTAATACCATAGATTTCGAGATATTAGTAATGCAAAGAGATTTAATACATGCATTAGCATGATTAAAAACTCAATTATCCCTCAAAAGCATTTTTACATCTTTTTCCATCATAATTGTGGAAGATATTTTTGTAAATAAATATTTTTGTACAATGCATACTATTTTTAATACACCAAAATGCCTCTATCTTTTTCAATTCAATCAAATCACCCCCATTAAATGGAAGTATGCAAGTCTTCCCTAACTTAATATAAGTCCAAAATCCTTGCCATAATTCATTATTACTGAAACTGACATGTGATATTCATCCACAATTCCACATTGAACAAATACTCAGTTCTACCTTCAATATAGATTGGCCCTACCCAAGCACAATGTGATTTTTAGCACTCAGAGCGATATTTTTAGACAGCAGCTGGCCATTTGGATATTCTTGGGGTTGAAGTTCAAACATTCCAACTGAGTTTCTACCAAAAACATTTACCACAACTATATAGCAGCTACTCGATGTTCGTCACCTCTCATAGGCACTTGAAATGTATATATGTTAGTTGAACATGAAAAAACAACTCAAATGTGCTTTCGCTTGATCACACAGATTAATACAAGTCGAAATCTTTCATATCACATCAACCTTACATGTTAATGAACTGGAGATTAAAGCAGCAACGTTCAGGCTTGACAGAGGTCTGAGTCAGAAGGGTGCTATCCATTGCAACTCTTAATCGTCTTCCCTTTCAGGTGGAAGACCACAAGGCAAAAGCATTTTCTGCACAAGCACAAGTAAATACGAAATTGTGAGTAATTGTAGAAGACCAAAATCAAGGATGCATACTCACAAGATATCACATATACATCAAATAAATTTGCGATATTCAGGAAGAAATTTGAACATTTTATCTTATACGTAAAACATCCAAGGCTTCCATCAACATTGAAATATTCAGGGTGTCTTCTACGTAAAACAGCCAAGGCTTCCATTGACACTGAAATATTCAGGAAGTGATTGGCTCTCCAGATTAATAGCTTTAAAATTATTGCATTCAACAGGTGGTCATGCAAACATCCACAAGTGGGATTATGTCGAGAAACCGACTAGCTTCATGACAACTGCATGTCTAATGTAGCCTTTCTGAAAACATATACAAACGAGAGAAGTCTCCTTTCTTCATGTTTTCTGAATAACCTCTGGTCATTGAAATTCTTTAAGTGGCAACATAGCCAAAGAAGTTGTGTTTAATAATGTTTAACCACTAAGAATAACAACAGGAGAAACATGGAAATGAGCTTTGCAACATATTATGACACATTGAATTCGGACTCGTTATGGCCACTACGAGTTCTTAGTGATGTCTTTTGGGCTGACTAACGCCCCTGCGGCGTTTATGGAGTTGATGAACCGAGTGTTCTGTCCGTACTTGGATTCCTTCGTGATCGTGTTCATTGATGATATTCTGATATATTTCCAGAACGAGGAGGATCATGTCCGTCACTTGAGATTGGTGCTTCAGACTTTGAGGCAGCACAAGTTGTATGCCAAGTTCTCCAAGTGTGAGTTTTTGCTTGATTCTGTGGCATTCTTGGGACATGTGGTGTCCAAGGAGGGTGTTAAGATTGATCCAGCCAAGATTGAGGTAGTTAATGGGTTGATGAGACCTACTTCTCCTACTGAGATTCGAGGTTTCGCTAGGTTAGTAGGCTACTATCGGTGGTTTGTGCAGGGTTTATCCACCATTGCAGCGTCATTGACTAGATTGACTCAGAAGACTGTGGATTTTCATTGGTCCGATGAGTGTGAGGCGAGCTTTCAAAAGCTCAAGACTTTATTGACTTCAGCTCTTGTGTTGACTTTGCCCGAGGAAGGTGTGAGCTATATCGTATATTGTGATGTCTTTAGAGTTTGTTTGGGAGGTGTATTGATGAAGAAAGGGAAGGTTATTGCCTATGCTTCTAGACAGTTGAAGGCACAATAGAAGAATTATCCTACTCACGATCTAGAGCTTGCAGAGGTGGTGTTTGTGCTTAAGCTATGGCTGCATTATTTGTGTGGGATTCATTGTGAGGTCTTCACCGATCATCGGAGTTTTCATTACATCTTTAGTCAGAGGAGTCTGAATTTGAGACAGTGTAAATGGCTTGAGTAACTGAAGGAATACGATATGACTATCTTGTATCATCTTGGGAAGGCCAATGTGGTGGCTGATGCTTTGAGTAGGAAGGCTCTTAGTATGGGGAGTCTCGCTGCGATTAGTGTTGATATGAGTCCCTTGGCTAGGGATGTTCAGAGGTTAGCCAACAGCTTTATCGGGTTGCAGGTTTCTGAGGAGAGCGGTGGTTTGATTGCGTTCATTGAGGCCCCTTCTTCCTTAGTTGAGCAGATTTGTGAGCGTCAGTTTGAGGATGAAAAGTTGTGTCTCATTCGAGACAAAGTGGTGAGAGGTGAAGCCAAGGAGGCTGCACTTGACTCTGATGGAGTTTTGAGGATTGGAGGTCGGATTTGTGTTCCCAAGGTGGGTGATCTTATTAGACTGATTATAGAGGAGGCCCATTGTTCTAGATATTTTATCCATCCGGGGATAGCGAAGATGTATCATGATCTGAGTCAGTATTACTCGTGGTGTGGTATGAAGAGGGATATTGCGGACTTTATATCTAGATGTTTGACCTGTCAATAGGTCAAGTGTGAGCACCAACAGCCCGGAAGTGTGTCTCAGAGGATGCCCATACCTACTTGGAAGTGGGAACGGATCACTATGGACTTTATTGTGGGTTTACCTACCACCGTGGGTGGTTATGACTCTATTTGGGTGGTTATTGATAGGCTGACTAAGTCCGCTCATTTCATTCCAGTTCGGGTGAAGTATACAACGGAGAAGTTAGCCCAACTCTACATCAGTCAGATTGTTAGGCTTCATGGGGTGCCGATATCTATAGTCTCAGACCGGAGTTCCTTGTTCACTTCGCACTTCTGGAGGGCCTTACAGCATGGTTTGGGTACTCAGTTGGATATGAGTATAGCATTTCACCCTCTGACAGATGGTCAGTCCAAGCAGACAATTCAAGTGCTTGAGAACATGATTCGTGCTTGTGTGATTGACTTTGGTGCTAGGTGAGATCAACACTTGCCCCTAGCAGAGTTTGCCTACAACAACAACTATCATTCCAGCATTTAGATGGCCCTATTTGAGGTGTTGTATGGCAGACGGTGTAGATCACCGATTGGATGGTTTGATTCGGCGGAGATGGATTCCTTAGACATTGACTTGCTTAGAGATGCCATGGATCAGGTTCACTGGCGAGTTCGCGGTGGTGGACCTGTTTGGTCTCCACGTTCGCGAAGTGATGACCGCGTTCACAGAGGGGCGTGTGTTGGTCTCCGCATTCGCGGTGTACTGTATTGCTGGTCTCCGTGTTAGCGGTGATTTTTGAAGAGGGATTTCTTGTGAATCAGTGTGGGTAAGTGATTTTAACCCTAAGCTTTGATTACCCATTGTTTTAAACATGATTTTAACTTAAAAATTGGGTTTTTAAAGTGAGATTTTGGGGGTTTTGATAGAACTCTGAATTTTTGATAAAATGGAAATGGTGGACTGATTTGACCTTGTTTTATTGGTTGACTTGCTGGGTACCGTGTTTTTGGTACTCACCGTTGTTTCTACACATGTGTAGGTTGCGAGCTCAGACCGTGATTTTGATCTCTCTCTTCTTTCTCCCGAGGCTTCTGTGGATACTTGAGAGGTAGCTGTTCGATGTCGGCGATTCCTCTAGATCCTTTTTCTATACTTTGTTCTATTTGAGACACAAAGATATTGAGACTTGTACTTATCTATTGAACTTCTGTATTAGCGGCTTGTACATGTGACAACTAGTCTTGAGTTGGGTTTGTTTAAGTTGAAAGACTTCCACTTGGTTATTTCGAGACTTGATGTTACATTATAAATATTAAGGATGAAGGCAAATTTGAAGCATAATTATTTTAGTAGTCCTTGGGTAGAAGCTTTAACTGTGGCAGCCATTATACTCCTCATACTCACAACTATACAGACTATTTTAGCTATCACAGGTGCCGTTAAGTAAGTAGTAATTATCATGATTGTCTCAATTGTAGTGTTTCCAATTTGCATTTGTGTTGATGAACTTATGAGTTTTTCATGTCCCCCTTATGTATTGGGTTTTATAGTTGAATGTTAATTTAGTTTTATTTTAAGTATTTACATTTGTCACCTCCTACCAGCAACATACAGTGGCGTAGATACATAGGTGTCAGGGTGTCCAATTCGACACCCTTCGTCAGAAAAAAATACCGTATATACAAGTAAAATAATGGACGAAATGATTAAATAACATATTTTGGACACCCTTAAGACAACAAGTTGTTATATCCTAGTGGTTTCAAATGCTTAGAATGAGGCAGTGCTCGTGTGTTCGAATCTCACTAGCTTTTTCACTTTCTATTTCTGGACACCCTTTGTGAAATTCGTGGCTCCGCCACTGACAACATATACCAAATAACTCTATTCACTATGCAAGCGAGCACATTAAGATCTAAGAAACCAATCCCATTCCCTTTTATTTGCATTCACAGCATCAGCCAAAAACACTCTATATATAAAAATTGTGTAATTAATTACTAGACTGCGAAGAATGCAAGAAGTGGCATATTGTCAATTCTTGGATCAGATTCTCAAAGAGGAAAAAGATTGATTCATCTAAAGATCTTGTTCTTTCTGCAGCTGCTGATCGAAATTATCATGAATTCACGATGTTTAATTACATTTTTTTCATCCAATAAGGATTAACCAATCTCCAATAGGATTAACCAATCTCCAACATATTTGAATAGATAAGGATTAATTTTGGATCTATAATTTTTAAAAGTTTAACAAGTTCAATGATAAGAATCTAAAGGTCAAATCGATCAAACTTATATGATAGATCTCTCTTTTTGTAACATTGCACTCATCCCATCGAAATTCTGAAAACATCTTTGTGCCAATCCCGTAGTCCTCATCCCCACCACTCTCACATCCTTAACCCCCCCATGCCGACCTTAATAATGCTTGCTTAGATTTTATATAAATATTTTTAAAAATATTATTTTCAACTTTTTTACAGAACATTAAAAATAAATAAGAAACTCACATATTTTTGAAAAAAAATAGCAATCTTCCATCGTACTGAACACACCCTAAAAGTGTTCTTCTTCAATTAAACGTGGTATCAAATTTTAGAATAAATGGTGGCTTCAACACAAACTCAAAGTGTTATTCTTTGATATGTTTTCTTAAATGTAATATCGATACACTTTATTCTATTATACTTTTCTCAAAATACACATTTTCTTTTAATCAATTCAAAAAATGGTTGCTTGAACACACACTTGCTACTACCAAACAGAAGCTTTCCAATATATTTTACGTTATTGTCCACTTGACTTCTATATTGTATAACATATCAAAAATTAGCGATAATTAATTATTAGTAATAGAATTTATTTTCGTTAAATATATTTATTTAGAAGCAATTATTAGGGATAATTACATATTAACACTCTTCATAAATATCACTAAAACCTATATAATAACATTAATTTACGCTAAAAGTTGTTTGGGTTATAGAGTGACCACGAGAAGAGCAGCATGTCCACAATGTGAAAATAAAGTCAACTCTATACCTTCTCTATGGACACACTGCCATTCGACCAACAAAATGAGTATTTGCACATAATGCAGTACGGACTGGTTAAATATTAAAAATTATGTGTAAAAGCGTATTATTTATTTATTTATTGACTTGATATAAATATTGAATATGAGTAAGTTTTTATGGTTCCTCCTTGTTAATTATTAGACTGATAAATACTGATACAATACATTTAAAGGAAGAGTGTGGTTTGGTGTGAATGCGGAGACGTAAGTAATTGTGCTCTCTTCACCATTTCATATTATTCGATTCATGTTAATTTGATACTCCCCTTAATATCATTAAAAATAGTATAAGAAAAAGTAATAAAACTCTTTTGATTTGTTAAAATAGATAAATAAAATAATTTATTTTTATTTAATATATATTGAGATCAAGTAAAATAAAATAAGGTAAATACATCAAAAGAGGACGTAACCATTTAAAAAACGTGCTTTTGTTTAATTTTGTAATTATGAATTCTGGACTTAAGGATGCAGTGCATGAGCTGTATTTAGTAATAAATTATTAATGGTGGACAACTAGTAAAAATTAATTTTTGCACCTAACTTTCTAATACCACGATAGAATTTGAGAGAACTCGATAAGATTTTTATAAACGAAATGAATTGGTTTGTATACTTGAGCCCTATATTTATACAACTTTAACTCTAGCTAATTACAACATAGGCTTAGACTACTAAGCTCATAATCATCGTGCAAAGTATTAGGTTTTTCATGATCTTATGAGTTTTTCATGTCCCTTTTATGTATCGGATTTTATAGTTGAATGTTAATTTAGTTTACTTCAAGTATGTATACCTGCCATCTCCCATCAAGTTCAGCCAAAAACACCCCATATACCAATAACACATTTATTCTTCATAATTTCTTTTTATTAATTAGTCTTAGCTTGCGACTATCTTAACTATAAGAATTACACTGTGTAATTACTAGACTGTGTAGAATGGAAGAAGTGGCAACACCACAATTAAGTAAAAAAAAAAAAAAATTTAGAACCCCCCACACTCCTAATCTTGGCTCATTCTTGGATCAGATTCTTAAAGAGGAAAATCAACTGCAAAAAATGGTTTCTTTTCTCCAATCTAAGAAAGAATGTTGTAGATCCTATTTTCAAAATAATGCACTCTTCCTATTGAAATTTTGAATACACCTATGAACCAACTCCGTAGTCCTCATCCCCACCACTCTCACATCCTTAACCCCCATGCCGACCTTAATAGTGCTTGATTAGATTTTATACAAATATTTTTTCAAAATATTATTTTCAACTTATTTATTAAACATTAAAAATAAATAAGAACCTCACATATCTTTCAGAAAAAATCGCAGTCTTCCATCGTACCTAACACACCCTAAAAGTACTCTTCTTCAATTAAACTTGATGTCAAATTTTAGAATAAATGGTGGCTTGAATATACATTCAAAGTGTTATTCTATGATATGTTTTCTCAAATATAATGTCAATATACACTATTACACGTTATTCTATGATACTAAAGCTTTATTTATTCTAGGAATCCCTTTATTCTATGATACTTTTCTCAAAATGCACACTATTTCATGTTAGTAATTTAAGCAGGTTTGCAATCAGGAAAATTAATCTATATATAGTATACCCATATAGAATTTTATATTCACCATCTCTCATATTCCTTCACCTTCATAAAAGTCGAGTAGAGAAAAAGAATTTAAGAAGAAACTCAAGTACATTTAAACTAGTCCATTTTGAATCAGGTAATTTTTAAATGTCTTATACAACATCCTATCCAATACACTATAATAAATAAACGATTTTGTGAGAATACTATAATTATCGCTATATTATATTTAGTATCAGCAATATAATATAGGTATTCATAACTAACATGATAAATGTCGTTAAGTAAATAGTAATTGTCTCAATTGTACCTAAGGTTCCATCTCATAAACCTACTAATATGTTACTTATGTTGAAACCAAATTAGTTCTAACATATTGATTACAAGGTATTTTATCAATTTGAGTAGTAAGCTGCAAGATATTAGATATCTTTCTTAAATATGATTTAAATTTCTCTTATTGGATGTATTTTAGTAGACCTAGTTCTTGAGCCCCTCCGTTTCAATTTGTTTATCTTTATTTAACTTCATATTTTTACATTACTGCATATAAAATAGTGGAATAGAACTTTATTATTGTCGTCTTTCATATTTCCTTGATTCATCACTTTTTTAATTTATAAAAGTGTCTTATAAAGTTTTTATCAACTTAAAATTCTACGAAAGTATATTTAGTATTGTGTTCTAACTTCTACTTGTGTCTCTTACAAAACAACAACAATACAACATATCCAGTGTAGTTCCACAAAGTGGGGTTTGGGAGGTAGAGTGTACACTGACCTCAGAGGTGAGATAACGAGGATATTTTTGATATATTTTCGATAGTATAGTAGAACAACTACAATAAAATAATATTATAATTGAACTACACGAAACCATAGATAGCAATAAAAATCGAAGAATAAGAAACTACAAGAATATATAGTCCTATGACTACTAGTAAGGGTAACAAGAAAATGCAGTCTTACACTCCTACTTATTATAGTATGGTCACACTCTTACCTACTAATCTTCTACCCTAATTTGTGTCCTACACACCTATTCCTATCATAACGTTTTAACAAAAAATTATCAAAAATTAACTAAACCACGCATACCAATATCAAAGAGAATTTGAGGGTCTAATTTTAATGATGTAAAATAAAATAATTAAAATTAATATAATATAAATTTTATAAAATTACCGATCGAATCTAACATTAATAGTACCCCTACCCTACAACACGTATCTAGATACTATCTTCAATTTTCTGTGTCTCTTCTCTCTTTTTTTCCCTCTATATAATAGATACTTATAGCAATGAAAAATCCAGGAGAAGCCAGAGTTGAAGACATAAAAGAAGAAACACTACATTAAAAATGATCTTAGTGGCAATTAATTAATGACAGTAGCTTAATTGTCACTAAAAATATATTTTCAGCGGCATCTACCACTCTTTATAAATGTCACTAAAGCCTATAGCGACACTGGATCCAATGATAATTAACTAATGCTGATAAGGTTAAGGTTTTATCACTCTTTGTTAATGTGTATATTTATTGCCGCTCAAACCTATTTTTGTTGTTGTGAAATAGCCCAACCAAAGAGTTAATTTTGTTCATTTTCTCGTTCTATGCTAAACACTATCAATTAATTATATTATTTTGTACCTCAAATTGAAGAACATAACTCAATCGGATAATCATTTAGTTTTAAAAAATTCTTAGTCATCGTTATTTTTAAAAATTTTTTATTGTCAATCAGTATTTAAATTGATACTTACTTTAAGATTTAATTTATTTGAATTTGCGATGGAAAATCTCATTTTGAAAGGTGAGTTTATTTTTAAGACTTAAACTTGAAGCCTTCAATTAATGAGGAAGGAGTAATTACCACTTAAAAACTACTTTTGTTGTTTACTACTCCCTCCGTCTCTTTTTAATTGTCATAGTTTTCTTTTTGAGAGTCAAACGATATGAAATATGACTAACATTTAAGATGTATTTTTCATCATATTGATATAAAAAATGTTGCAATTTATAGTACTTTCCATAAAGTTTTTGAATATCTAAAATTTTATTTTAAAATATCAAATTAATGTAATCTAATTTAGCTTTGAAAATTAGTCAAATTGAGTCTTGAAAAACGCAACATGACAACTAAAAGAGAACGAAGAGAGCTAGTAATTGTTAATAATTGTGTGTTTTTCTTAAATGGTGTACCACCTACAATTTTAATTTTATTTTACACAGTATCCACCTTGTAGATTATACCTATTGAATACTTGAATTGTGTTTAAAATGATCCTATTAAATATGTTTTTGATGACATAGTTTTTAAACATATGATATTCACGCATTTGACATCATGAAAATAGTTGTCAGAAGAAATTTTGTTGATATTTTCGTAATTTTTTTTTTGTTCTTTTCTTCAAAAGTAGATTGAGAAGAAATTTTGTCAATTTTCAAGAGCTCATGTGTTTTCCATTAACTTAATAAGTGTATCCTTCCTAATCTTTTTATTTTTATAAAGTTCGATTTCAGTATTTTATGATATTTATTACTTTGTTTTTTTTTCTTTTTAAATTAAATTTTGTGATGAATATATTGCTTTGGATTAATGATAAAATAATAGCCATGGTATTTAGGAATTGAAATTACAAAGAATGTGTCTTTTGTAGGAGTTAGAGTCGAAGAAAAAGGGATGACACATTCCATTGAAACTAACTCAATATATAATCGAATTCCAGCCCTTCTTGAAATTGAAAAAGATGAGGTATCTCTCTCACAACTAAATCAATTAGTTTTTGATTTCATTATCCCACTTTTCTTTTAGCAATTAAATATAGAATTTTTGTGACTCTTTAATTTTAGGTCTACCTCACGATCCTAACATATTTGCTAACCATGGTTTTACACCTTTAGGATTTTTTAAATTTGAATCAGGTCTAAAGGGGTAAAGAAAATGGGTCGGATGAGGTAAGTTTTAAAGTCTTGTGGCATTTTTAAAATTAACAAACCAATTTTAAGCTATTGTTTTCAATTTATTTTGTTAACCAAAAAGGTAAATATGCATAATTTATGAAACGACGAAGAATATGTAATTGTTTGCTTATTGCATAGTGCTTTTAATGAACATTTTAAAATTTCTTACACTCTTTTGTTACAGATAGAAGAAGGAAGGAAAATGCATCAATTAAGCGACGTAAATCAAATCTTTGATGAAGTATTTTCCGATTTGGACAAATCATCTTTTAAATCGTCTACCATATTCAAAGTAAACATGTGCCTACGTGAATCAAATCCAGATGCTTATACACCAAAGATTATCTCTATTGGTCCTTACTGTTGGGTATTAATTGCCCTGAGTTTCTTACCATAAATAGGTTTTCCTTTTAGGAAAAGGTTTTGGATTGGCTAGTCCTTTTCTTGTAGGAAAGGTTTAGGACTCTATAAATAGAGGCTTGTTCCTTCTAACTTAATTAGCAATCACAATGTAGTCCTAGGGGTTTGAGAGTTTTGGTTAGGGGGAGAATTTGTGGAACACAAGTGAAAACGTTCACTTGTGTGAACCTCCCGAGTGAATTGGTTGATGTTGTTTCTCTCTATATTTTGTACTCTCGTATTTATATAGTGGATTGCTCATCTCCTTTGTGGACGTAGGTCAATTGACTGAACCACGTTAAATCTTTGTGTCTTTTGGTATATTTCTCGTTTGTCTTCTTACTCATGGTCTATCGAGGTTTGGTTTGCTAGCTTTCACATGACACCTAATTATTTCGGTCCTAACACTTACCATAAGAAAAATCATCAACGTAGTCCAATGGAAAAGTACAAACTATTGTACCTACAACGGTTTCTTTGACGAAGAGAGGGGCTTGATGTGAAAAGATGCATAAATTATTTGGAGGATCAGAAGAAGGAAGTACTAAAGTGTTACGACGATATAGAAGACGTTGATACTGATGATAATCATGAATTTTGCAAAATGTTGTTGCTTGATGGTTGTTTTGTGGTTGAGTTTATTCGAGAGGGTTCTGAAATATATCCAAAAGGAGAAGGCAAAATTATCAATTTTGTTGATTACAAATATAATCAAATACTCCGAGACTTGTTGTTACTAGAAAACCAACTTCCTTTCTTTATCCTCGACTTTCTTCATTCCATGACAAGGCAAGATGATGAATTACCATTGGTAAATCTGGCGATCACTTTGTTTAGCCATGTTGTTAACTTGGGATATATATTGACCCCTGAATACCTTCGACAGATATATCATTCTAATGCAAGATATGATATAAAACATTTACTTCAAGTATTACACATTGTTTCAGGTCCAAGGAATTCCCGAAAATGGTCAAACGATGACAGCAAGTGGAATATGGTCATGCCAAATGCAACAGAGCTTTCTCAAGCTGGAGTTAGCTTTGCAAAGCTCAATCATACGACAAGTTTGTTTGATATAAAGTTAAAGAAGGGATTGATGACAATACCTTCTCTTGATGTGGTAGATAGTACAGAAACCCTCCTGCGAAATCTCATTGCTTATGAGCAACAATCAATTGATTTACAACATTCATATTTCAGTGATTATGCAACTTTCATGAATCATCTTATCAACTCAGACAAAGATGTGAAATTACTTCGCCGTAAAGGAATCATAAAGAACTGGATAGGAGATGACGAAGAAGCTAGTGGCTAGCATCTTCCACAAAATGAGAATCGGGGACCGTTCTTATTCCAACTTCTATTACAAAGAGAATGCTTAAAAGCAGCTGAACATTGTGAAAAACCATGGAACAGAATGAGGGCAAATGTGATGCACAATTATTTTAGCAAATCTTGGGCAAGAGCTTCAGTTGTGGCTGGCATCATACTCTACAGACTATTTTAGCTATCATAAGTGCCTTTAAGTAACTAGTAATTGTTGATGAGCTTGTAACTTAGTTTTTTTTTTTTATCAATTCTACTCTCTCATCATATGTTTAATTTGTCATTATTGGTTGCTTGAATACACACTTACGCTATTGTCCACTTGCATCACACACTAAAAACTAATTATTGATAATGGTTTAATTCCTGTTAAATATATTTTTTAGAGGCAATTACTAACGACAATTATATTTTAGCACTCTTTAATTTGTAAATATCATTAAAGCCTATAACGATATTGAATCCAATTATAATTTACTAATGACGATAAAAACTTTCACACTCTTCGTTAATGTGCAATTGACGCTAAAAGTTATTAGATGCAGTTCTGTTTGCAACCTGAGCAGCATGTCCACAATGTACAAATAAAATTAACTCTATACCTTCTCTATGGACACTTCCATTCCACTTGGGATGGCAATGGAGCGAAACGGAAGTGGATCGGGGCGGATTTAAATTTTTAACATGCTTTATTAATGTGCATTATTAATTATCGCTAAAAATTATTTTTATTGTAGGACGCCCCCTTTGCCATCCCAAATTCGACTAACAAAAGTTTACTAATTCTCTCGTGGTGTAGTACAGACTATGGTTAAATATTAAAAAATATATGTGTAAAAACGTATTATTTATTTATATTTTTACTATTTTACCCTATTAATTAGTAGACTGATCAATAATGGCATAGTGCATTTAAAGGAGACCGTGGTTTGGTGGGAATCCAGAGATATAAGTGATAATTACTCTCTTCATCAGTTTATATTATTTGATTCATGTTAACTTGACACTCTTTTTAAAATTATTAAGGATAGTATAAGAAAAAGTAATAAACTATTTTAATTTGTTAAAATAGAAAAATAAAATAATAATAAATTATTTATAATATAAAAATTAAGTAAAATAAAACAAAGTAATACATCAAAAAGACGTAAACATTTAAAAAACATGCTTCTTTCTTTTGTAATTATGAATATGAATTCTACACATAGGCATGCAGTACTGCATGAACTGTATATAGTACTAATAAATTATTAATTGTAGACAGCTTGTAAAATTAATTTTTACACCTAACTTTCTATTTGCATTGAAAACGAAATATCTGGGAATATCCATTCCATATTAATTAAATTTTGGGGTTTTTTCATTGTTTAAAATAATTAAATTGTTTAAAATTCAAGATTATGTTTCATTTATTTTTTTTCATATTTGTCATTTCCTTTAATAAGTTTTATATTCTATGAGACTTGCAAATTTATATTTATGATTTCACAACGAACTATAATGGAAAGTATAATATAAATTATGTCCTTAAATATTTTTTTAATAAATATGCATTATCTCACAAATTCAATTAATAATAGTGGGAGTACTATATTTAGTAAAAAATTATTAATAGTGGACAGCTTGTAACATTCTTATTTGCTGTATATATATATATATATATATATATATATATATATATATATATATATATATATATATGTCAATTATCAATCAAGAAATGAACAATATAACTAAACATTGAAATGAAACTTTAATAATTATTCGGTTGACCACTTATTCTAGCCTTTAATATTATTTTCTCCATTTAATATTAATTGTCATATTATTTTTGTAAAAATTATGTAAATCGCATAATGTTAAGAGCTAATTACATAATATCTCTATTTATTCCCAAATTACAAAAATCTCTTAAAATTATAGGATCTCGAATACATCAGGAAACATGCGGATACATGGCTCATGGATTGTGAATGATACATTGCTTAATGGGAGGGATGTATCCGAGAGGGGAGGGATATATCCAAGAGAGAATACGAATGTATCCGAGAGGTGAGGAATGTATCCGAGAGGAGATAGGGATGTATCCGAGAGGAAATTTTTGTAATTTTTTAAATAATAGGAAATTTTAGATTATGCTAAAATAAAATATGTATTTAAGTAATTTTTCCTATTTTTTAAAATTATTCTAAAAAGGAAAACAGACAAAAGTTACTCCTTCTATTCACTTTTACAAATGTGTATATATCTTCGATCGTGGTGATCTTTCTAAGGAGGCAATGGAATGTTTTTGGATATTATTAATTATGTGTGATCAAGTAGTACATTTATTTTGATAAAATGACTAAAAATTCCTTGATAGTTCCTTTTCTACTCATGTTTATACAAATAATTTACCCAAAAAGAGACAAAAATAAAATCGTCTTGAAGCTTATAATATACCAGATAAATTGCAGTTTTGTACTCTCTAATCTCTATGTTGAGCTCACTTTAATTATTTTTTTGACACCTCTATTTAAGATAAGAAGTCTTATATCACACAAAAATATCAAAGAGATGTTGGGTATGTAAGTAAGCTTGTTTTACACCCTAGTGATACATTTTAACGCCGTGCAGATTTAGGTCCAGAGCGGACAATATCAACTAAGTTTAGGTAAATTTTGATAAGGCCGGGCAAATCTCAATATTGAATCTAGGCAAATCCTTTGCGGTGAGGCAAACCTCAGCGAGGACGCTGAGTACATAAGTATATGTGACACCCCAATTTAAAATAAGAAGTCCATATTGACACCCTAGTAACGCATTCTAAACCGATACATTCCAAATATATAATATACTAACGTATTGCGCCATTACATTTTCAATAAGTCATCTTTTATAATAAATCGAATGTGTAAATAAAATTGACTCTATACCTTTTGCATGAACACTTCTGTTCGACTAACAAAATTTTACTTTCTTCGTTTCTTTTTATGTGACATCGTTTGATTTGACACGAAATTTAATAAAAAGGAAAGACTTTGAAAACTTTTGGTCTAAAATAATTTTTAAATATTTGTGTGGTTATAAATCTTTTCATTAAAGAAACAAAATAAAATCTTAAAGTTAAATTGTTTCTTATCATAGTAGAATAACGTTCTACAAAAAAAGAAAAAATGTCTTATTGTCATATAAAATGGGACGGAAAAAGTACTTATTTTTACAACCCACCTCACCCCAAAAAAAGAGAACAAAATGAGTATTTTGCACATAGATTAGTACGAACTATGGTTAAATATTTAAAATGTATGTGTAAATGAATATTATATATTTATTGACTATATATATATATATATATATATACACTAAAATCGAGTAAGCTTTTACCGTTGTACCCTATTAATTATTAGACTGATCATTAGTGGCACAATGCATTTAAAGGGGAGTATAGTTTGGTGGGAACGCGGGAATGTAAGTGATTATTCCTTCAACCGTTTCATATTATTTGATTCATGTTGATCTGACATTTTTTTTTAAATTATTAAGAATTAGTATGATAAAAAGTAATAATTTTTCTTAATCCATTAAAATAAATAATTTATTTTTAATATATATAAAAATCAAGTAAAATAAAACTAAGAGAAGAATAAAACTAATTTCTATACACTAATAATTCAATAAGCTTAAAAATAAGCGATTCAACAAAGAAGTATATTATTATTTTTAAAAGATAGCGTTTCAATAAAAAATACGATATCATAAACTTTTATTCCTTACCATTCGATATATTTGTAACCTCCATCTCTACCGTTAGTCAACCAAACATCATCTTCTGTCATAGTCCATTGACAATAGTTTGTTACACGAATAGGCGAATACAAAATGCAATGATCATAACCAATAAATACAACAAAAATACAATAGTAAAGAAAATCAAATTGCGAATATCCTGGCTAAAAACTGACGTCAACGAGAAGAATGTGTGTATTTTCAATCTTGGTATATATATATATAATGTCCTTATTTTATTTTAAATTAAATTAAATGGTTCGGCCAGACAAACTATATAGAGAGGGCGTCGTGATGACGTAGGGTTCAACTTAGTTCCTTTGTCGTCTACAATCTCATTTACTAAGTATCTTTAGATTTATCCGTAGCTTTAAAAGCACATACACACATACAAAAGAAATAGTGTACTATGATAATCATAAATACTAAATTAATGTAAGTGATATACAATTAATCTCTAAATTAACCTATAAATAATAATAAACGATAAATCATGTGAAACTTAATTTAACAAGTTGATTGTTGAACTTATGTGAACAAAGTTCCGTATTTGTTTTGTTACTAAAAGAAAAGATAAGTTCCGTATAAGTGTTTAATATTATTAATTGTATATTACCAAGTAGTGCGTTGATTTTGATAAAATGACAAATGTTATTGATCGTCATTTTTCTACTAATGTATTATACAATTAAATTATTGCTCAAAAGGAGACAGGGAAATAAAATTGTCTTGAAGCGTAAATAATATGTTTGTACTTTTGTTGTGATATTAAAGAACCTACACAACTACCCTATTTTGTAATATTATTTTGCACCTAACTTTTTTATTTGGTACTCAGAAGTAAAGTATCGTGGAATAAATATCAAGTCATTGACTTGTGTCAACGGATCTCTCAATTTTTTGTCTATCGTTTATCAAAAAAACATTTTAAGTTGAAAGGTGCAAAAGTAAAGCATATATCAAATAAATTAATGTGTAAAACATATTTTATATATTAAATTTGAAAATAATGAAATATTAATTTTCTTGCCCCGGACCTGGATCGAAGAAGATCGATGAAAATGACTACAAGCCGATAGATAATTAATTAATATCTAAACGTCTTTCTTTTCCAAAATTTATTATGCTACTCTTATTGAAATTAAATTAATTTTAACATTTTAAGTTATACGATATTTCATCAATTTGATTAGTAAGTTACAAGATATTAGGCATTTTTTTATATGATTTAAATTTCTTTTATTGGATACTTAATTTTAGTAGACTCAATTCTTAAATCCCGTCTTGATTAATAAATTTTCACTTGTGTATAATATAGATTAATTGTCTTTGTTTAACTATACTTTATAATACTGTAAAATAGTAGAATGAATCTCTATTCTTGTTCTCTTTCTTATTCCCTTGATTCCTCACTTTTTAAACTATTAAAGCGTCTAGAGAGTTTTTGTCAAAATTCTATGAAAGTATATATGCTTAGTATCGTGTTCTAACTTCTATTTCTTACTCTTACATGATAACAATAATAACGACAACGAACAACATATTTAGTGCATTCTCACGAAGTGTAGGGTCTGGGAGGGTAAAATGTACAAAGATTTTGTCTTTATTTTAGAGATGAGGTAGAGATCATGTTCTTTTCGATAGACTCACGGCTAAAGACAAAAAGATCTAGAAAAAAAGACGTAATAAAAGTATAAGAGACAATAAATAGTAACAAAAATAACAGGTAATATAGTAGAACAATATCACGATAAAATAGTACTATAATTGAACTACACGAAATTATAAATAGCAACAGAAATCGAAAAACAAGAAACTACAAAAATAGTCCTACACTACTTGTAACTTTGTAAGGTAATAAGACAATGCACTTCTACCTATTAGTATGGACGCACTTCTACAGTTACTAACCTGCTATCCTGATTTGTGTCCTCTTCACCTTCCTACCATAATGTTTTAACGAAAAAAATCAAAAATTAACTTAACCATACCGATACCAAAGGAAATCCAAGATGATGAGAATTTCAAAAAATCTAATTTTGATTATGTAAAATAAAATATTCAAAATTTGATATGATATAAATTATATAAAATAATCGATCAAATCATAACATTGTTACCCTCTACCCTACTTGTATTCCGATACTATCTTCAACTATCTTTATTTCGTCTCTTTTTTCTTTCTATATAATAGATACTCCATAGCAATGAAAAATAATCCACGAAAAGCAAGAGTTAGACAAGAAGAAAGAGTCAAAATTAGAGGTAATTTTCTGCATTTTCTCGTTTTATGCTACACAATATCAATTAATTATATTATTTTATACCTCATGCTGAAGGACATGACTCAAATGGATAATCATTTTATTTAAAAGATTCTTAGTCATTATTGCTTCTTTCTATTGTCATTCAGTGTTTAATTTGGGGATAAAATTAGGGAAAATGCACAAGTACTCTCTAGACTATGATCGAAATCTCAGAGACACATCTAAATTTAACTAGGGTCATATTACCTCCCTAAACTCATTTTTTCGTATTTTTGTGCACCTTTTGTGCTGATGTGGCACCTTCAACCACACCAAGTTGGCTGTGTTTGTACATACGCGCCTGCCATGTGTGTAAATATTTTTTTTTGTTTTTTTTATTTCTTCTTTAAATTTTTTAATTTTATTTTTAAAATATTCTTATTTTTTTATCGTGTATTTAAGTTAAGTTAATACACATATTTTTTTACCTTGTATCTAAACTTTTTTTACCTTCATTAATTGATTTTTCTCCTTTATTATTCTATTGATTTTATTTACTGCTTTTATTTTCTTTCCTTTTGATTTGATTTCAAATTTAATTTCAAATGTCTTGTATTTAAAATAAGTTAATTTTACACCGATATCAAAATAAGTGAAGAAAATCAAATAAAACATAAAAAAAATTAAAACGTTAATTATTTTTTAACGTTTAAAAACATAAAAAAATGTTAAAACTTTTAAATTATTTTTTTAAAAAATACACATAATTTTTTAAAAATAATTAAAAGTGAAAAGATAAGAAATTAATGAAAGAAAAAAAAAGTTTAAAGTGAGAAAGAAAAATAAATATTTTACAAATAAAGAAATGAAAATAATTAAATATATATATAAGTTTAAATATCAATAATTATGCGTACTAACTAATTATAAAGTTACCAATTAAAAAAGGACATGTGTCCAATTTGTTCACCCATCACATGCTTTCAAGAGAGTGTGCACACTCTCTATGCCACCTCAGCGTTTATAGTGTATTTATTCCATTTTAAATTAGTTTAGGGGGGTAATAGGACCCTAGTTAAGTTTAGGTGTGTCTCTGGGATTTCGGTCATAGTCTAGGGGGGTACTTGTGCATTTTCCCGATAAATTAAAGTATAAGTATCCCTAGGCTATGATCGAAATCCAGAGACACGCTTTAACTAAACTAAGGTCCTATTACCTCCCGAACTCATTTTCTTTTGTAATTTTGTAAACCTTTTGGCTTATGTGGCACACTCTGTGACTCCACGTAGTTGAGGCGCGTGAGAGATATTTGGATGCCACGTAAGCCAAAAGGTGTATAAAATTACCAAAACAAAATGAGTTCAGGGGGGTAATAGGACCTTAGTTTAGTTAAGGTGTGCCTCTGAAATTTCGATCATAGTCTAAGAGGATACTTGTGCCTTATCCCTTTAATTTGATACTTACTTTAGAATTTAATTAATTTAAATTTGCGATAAGAAATCTCATTTTGGAACGTGAGCCTATTTTTAAGACTTAAACTCAAAGTCTTTAATCAAGGAGCGAGGAAAGAGTAATTACCAGTTAACTACAACTTTTGTTGGTTACTCATCGTTAATTAGTTGTGTTCTTTTTTAAATGGTGTACCACTACAATTTGAAATATTTTTACACAATATCCAACTTGTAGAAATAATTTGTTGTGTAACTTTGAGGAAAATGTTAAAATTATAAGGATGTGAAATATTGGGTTGGGGTATACGCAATACATTATCCATTTTCTTAAAAGAGTATTTTAATACACCCTCAAATTGCCATTAATTTGGGATGTTATTATAAAAAGAAAAGACTGAATACATACGCTAGCCCTTTAAATTTGTTCGAAGTTTTTCATTTAAATACTTGTATTAAAGATTATACCTATTGAATACTTGAATTATGTTTAAAATGTTCCTATTAAACATGTTTTTGACCATATAGTTTTTAAATACTTGATTTTCACGTATTTGACATGAAAATAGTTGTTCGAAGAAATTATGTTGATATTTTCGTAGTTTTTGTTTTGTTCTTTTCTTCAAAAGTAGATTCGGAAGAAATTCCGTTGATTTTCAAGAGCTCAATATGTATTTTACATTAAATTAATAAGTGTATTATTCTTGATCTTTTTATTTTTAAAGTTCGATTTCAGTATGTTGCGCTATTTTATTGCTTCTTTTTTTTCCAAATCAAATTATATTCTGCAATGAATATATGTTGCTTTGGATATTTAGTACTCCATAATAATAGCCATGGTATCTAGCAATTGAAATAAAAAAGAATGTGTCTTTTCTATGAATTAGAGTTGAAGAAAGAGAGATCGATGACACACTCCATTGAGATTACCTCAATAGATGATGATCAAACTCCACTTCTTCAAACGGAAAAAGATGAGGTATGTATATCTCTCTCAACTATATCAATTAGTTTTTTTATTTCATTAGCCCACTTTTCTTTTGACAATTAAATATAGAATTTTTTAGACTCTTCCCTTCTAGGTAATTTTAGGTCTACCCCATGATCCTAACATATTCACTAACTATGGTTTTACACCTTTTGGATTTTTTTTTATTTGAGTCGGATCTAGAGGAGTAAAGAAAATAGGCCGGGTGAAGTAAGTTTTAAAAGTCATGTTGACATTCTTAAAATTAAAAAACAAGTTTTAGGTTTTTTTTTTTTAATTCGTCTTGTTAACGAAAAAGGTAAATATGTATAATTTGTTAAACGATGAAATTAGTATATATGCACAAGTTTTTTAAACACAAATATATCTAATTATCTAGACTGCAAAGTTGATTATATTAAAAGAATATGTAATTGTTTGCATATTGCACAGTGCTTCTAATAAACATTTTAAAATTTGTTACTCTCTTCCGTTACAGATAGAAAAAGGGAGGAAAGTGGATCATATAATCGAGATAAAGGAAAGAAATGGTCAAGATCCATCAGGGTCGCAAACAAAGAAATGTTTAAATCAAATCTTTGATAAAATATTTAAGGATTTGAACAATTCATCTATTAAATCGTGTACGATATTTAAAGTAAATGTGGGACTACGTGAATCAAATCCAGCTGCTTATACACCAAAGATGGTCTCTATTGGTCCATACCACAAGAAAAATCCTCAACTTGATCCAATGGAAAAGTACAAATTATTGTACCTACAGCGGTTTCTTCGACGGAATGAGAGGCTTAATGTGGAAAGTTGTATTAGTGAATTGGAGAAACTGAAGGAGGAAGCAATAAAGTGTTACGATGATATAAAAGACCTCGATACTGATGATAGTCACGATTTTTGCCGAATATTATTACTTGATGGTTGTTTTGTGGTTGAGTTTGTTCGAGAGCATTTTTCATTATGTCCGAAAGGAGAAGACGAAATTATCGAATCTAGTAATAATTGCATGTATGATCAAATACTCCGAGATTTGTTATTACTAGAAAACCAACTTCCTTTATTTGTCCTCAACCAGCTTCAACACATGACAAAGCAAGAAGATGAATACCCATTGTTAATGATGGCGATAATGTCATTTCGCAATGTTGTTAACTTCAGATATATGTTGACCCTCAAACCTGCTGCTAGAAAGACAGATCATCGTAACGTAGAAAGTATAAAACATTTACTTGAAGCAGTACACATTGTTTCATGTTATTCGAATTCCACCAAAGAGTCAAAAGATGACATACCGCCATATACGATCATGCCAAATGCAACAGAGCTTTCTGAAGCTGGAGTTAGCTTTGCAAAGGTCGAGGGTGTGACGAGTTTATTTGATATAAAGTTTGAGAATGGGTTGATGACAATTCCTTGTTTTCAAATTGTAGATGGTACAGAAACCATCTTGCGAAATCTCATTGCTTATGAGCAACAATCATTTGACGTACAACCTAGATATTTCACTGATTTTGCAGCTTTCATGGATCATCTCATCGACTCAGACAAAGATGTGAATTTGCTTCGCCAGAAAGAAATCATAGAGAATTGGATAGGAGAGGACAAAGAAGTGGCTAGCCTCTTCAACAAAATTGGAAATGGCCTCGTGACTTCGTCTTACGACTTCTATTACAAAGAAGAATGCTTTAAAGCAGCTCAATATTGTAAAAAACCATGGAACAGAATGAAGGCAAATTTGAAGCATAATTACTTTAGTAGTCCTTGGGTAGGAGCTTCAACTGTGGCAGCCATCATACTCCTCCTACTCACAACTATACAGACTATTCTAGCTTTCACAGGTTCCGTTAAGTAAGTATAGTAATTGTCTCAATTGTAGTGTTGATTAGCTTATGAGTTTTTCATTAATTCTATTTCCTCCTTTGTATTGGCTCTTATAGTTGAATGCTATTTTATCTTATTTCAAGTATCTATACTTGTCACCTCACATACAAAAAACAATTATTACTATTTGTGACAAATGCATCTCATTCTGAATGATCTTAGAATATAAATGCATCTCATTCTGAATGAAACAAGGTTTTTGTTTGCGACAAAGATCAAACTTGTAACCATGCTTAACCCACACATCATGCGTTGCGCTCTTATCACTAGACTAAAATCATTAGGATCCAATCTTTGAACTATATATACATATAACATGGCAGTGTGAGTTCAATGGTAAAGGAGTTGTTTACGTCAAATCATACGAATTACCATAATTAAGTGACAAATTAATATAAGAATACATATTAATTAGTTATGCTTAAGTGATAAAAGTACTAAACAAAAAGGACACGTGTCATAAATTCATTAATTTTGTTTGAACAAAAAGGTCAGTAATATGTCAAGTTTATTTGATATAAAGTTTGAGGATGGATTGATGAAAATACCTACTCTTGATGTGGTAGATAGTACGGAAACCCTCCTGCAAAATCTCATTGCTTATGAGCAACAATCAATTGATTTACAGTAATTATGCAATTTTCATGGATCATCTTACTGACTCAAATAAAGATGTGAGTTTGCTTCGGCGTAAAGGAATTATATTGACATTGGATCTAATAACAATTAATTAATTATATCCATAAAATTCTTAACACGCTTTATTAATGTGCATTATTAATTATCGCTAAAAATTATTTTTGTCGTAGTGCGCCCCATTTGTCATCCCAAATTCGACTAACAAAATTTTACTAATTCTCTCGCACACAACACCACAAAAAAAAAAGAACAAAATGAGTATTTGAACATGGTGCAGTACGAACTATGGTTAAATATTAAAAAAAATTATGTATAAAAGCGTATTATTTATTTATTGGCTTAATATAAATATTGAATATGAATATATTTTTACCATTTTACACTATTAATTATTAGACTGATCAATACTGACAGAGTGCATTTAAAGGAAACTATAGTTTGGTGGGAATACGGAGATGTAAGTGATTATTGCTCTCTTCATCATTTCATATTAATTGATTCATGTTGACTTGACACTCTTTTAAAATTATTAAGGGTAGTATAAGGAAAAGTAATAAAACTATTTTAATTTGTTAAAATAGAAAAGTAAAATAATAATAAATTATTTATAATATAAAAATTAAGTAAAATAAAACAAAGTAATACATCAAAAAGACGCAAACATTTAAAAAACGTGCTTCTTTCTTTTGTAATTATGAATAAGAATTCTGGACATAGGCATGCAGTACTGCATGAACTGTATATAGTACTAATAAATTATTAATTGTAAACAGCTTGTAAAATAAATTTTTACACCTAACTTTCTATTTGCATTGAAAACGAAATATCTGGGAATATCCATTCCATATTAATTAAATTTTGGGGTTTTTTCATTGTTTAAAATTCGAGATTATGTTTGAATTTATTTTTTTTATATTTTACATTTCCTTTAATAAGTTTTATATTCTATGAGATAAATTGCACTACTTGCAAAATTATATTTATGATTTCACAAAGAACTAATGGAAAGTATGATTTAAATTATGTTCTTAAATATTTTCTTAATAAATAGTAATTACTTATTAGTTTTCCTAGGTTGATCAAATTATATATTTTCAAGACTAATTAACTACTCTATCAAGGGTATAATTGGAAAAATATGGTAACTTATGCAATGATTTTATGAAATTACAAGTATTATGGACCAACTATTTATAGAAAGGAATGACATATAAAAAGAAACGGAGGGAGTACTAATTTTAGGAAAAACTATAGAATATGGCAAACATCAATAGACATATAAAATAAATAGCTATAGTTTATTTTTTTATATTATATGGATATAACTACACGATAAATAGCAAAGTTAATTATATACAACTAATCAGGAAAGTTATTAAATATTAAATAGGAAAGTTATTATCATACACATAATTAATCTCATTAATACTTTCTCATTCATCAATATTCTTTTATTACAGATTTTCTATATTTTTCCTCCAAATTCCTACCAACTTAAGATCCTTTTGCATGACTCTAGGAGCATTTTTTGTAATTTGAATTCATCATGTATCTTCTAATTGATTTTTTTCCTCGTTTTATAAAGATTATATTTGTATACATCTATATTTTCATATACTTTTATTGGGTTTCAATTGAAGAATTATTTGTTTCTCCACTACAATGGTTATAGTTGTAAAAAAAAATAGTACAAGAAGAACATGCGCAAAAAGAGATTGAGATTTGTGTGATTGTCAATTTTGTGTATAGTAGAATACTCATATACATAGATACTTGTATTGTAATATTAACACAAGTTGAAATGGTGATTTGTGAATACAAGTATATCTGGATACATAAGTAATCTATCCAACTTGAAAGGTTGATTAGGCAATACAAATATAGTTGGATACATAAATATTATATTTTTATAAACAAATGCCCGAGTTTACATCAAGCCTCAAGTATTACAGGAAAAACTTGACCAAAAAGAGATTGACGTTTGTTGGGTTTTTCAATTTTCTATACAGCCGAATACTTACACACTTTGATACCTACACATTTTATTATTTTCCATTTTTCTTGTTTGTGGGTTGTCCAATGTATCCATCTTTTGTTTAACAACAATGTATTCATATGTATACTATATTGGTGTATTCATTTTTTGTTTAACAATAGTTATCCATTTTTCAAATTGTCGTGTTCATATGCTAAATTGTTATACTTTACCTTGTTTTATATATTAATACATTAAGTTTTTTTTACAAATACGTGTATCCTTGATATATTAATACTTTAAGTTTTTATAAATAGAGATACCAATTTGAATTCAAAAGTATTCATATGCTAACTGTACAATTAATACACTTTCCTTATTTAGTTCATCGTAATTAAAATTGTATCAGTGTATAAATAGAAAAAAAAAACATATACAAAAATACAGCAAGAAAAAGACATAAATTGTAGTCATTTTTTGTAAATAACATACTTATAGCTATTGAATTTTAATAACCCTATAAATATAGTCATTTTTGTAAGTTGCTCTTAACTTTATACCTAACTTTATTTTTGGTACTCAAAAGTAAAATATTGTGGAATATATATAGTCATTGACTTTGAGTCAGTTCTTGAGACCTTTCGTTTCAATTTATTTATCTTTGTTTAACTCCATTTTACATGACTGTAAAATAGTGGAATGAACTTTTATTATTGTTTTCTTTCATATTTCCCTTGATTCATCTCTTTTTAAATTGTAAAAGCGTCTGAAGAGTATTTATTAAAATTCTATTAAATTATACTTAATATCGTGTTCTAACTTCTACTTGTGACTCTAACATAATAATAACAACACAAACATATTCAGTGTAATTTCATAAAGTGGGATCTAGGAGAGTACGCCAACCTCAAGATAAAGAAGTGAAATAAAAAGGTTATTTCTAATAGATCTTCGGTTCAAGATAAAAACAATCTAAGATAAGTCGTAATAGAAGTACATACAAGAGGCACTAATCAATAGATAGTAAAAAAAAACAAATAGTATAACAGAACAGTACTAAAAATTATTATAAGATAATATTATAATTGAACTACATAAAACCATAGATATAATAGAAATCGAAGAACTAGAAACTACAAAAATAGTTCTACGACTACTAGTAAGGGCAACACGAATGTCACACCCCTTATTTTTCAAACAATGATTTGAAAAAGAGTTTTTCCAATTAAAGTGACATTTTGAAAAGGGATCGTTTTCTTAAATCAGAGTCATCACTTGGAATTGAGTTTTGGTGTTCCAAGTCATCTTATTTAAATCCCTAGTCAGAAACAAATTGACTCTTTATTTTGTTGGTCTGCGAACTAGAAGTCTAGGTAAGGAATTCTGTTGACCTAGAGGAAGATATCAGGCACCCCTCGAGTCTCGTACATGGTTCTAGCACGGTCGCTTGATTAACTTATATATGACTTGAATTAAATTATGGATATCTCATGTTTATGACCTAAAAGAAAACTTAGTACCGCCTTCTTTAATTTATTTTGAACTTGTTTAAAACTGTCTTGTTTTATTAGGGTGTGGTGTACTGGCAGTAGCGCTTTCCAACCTTGCCACATATTATTTATTTATTTACATTTCATGTTTAAAATTTATGTAACGTTCTTCAACTAGTGATGTTTGTCTATTATAATTATTGGCCTAAATTATGCTCCTAACGATTCATTAAGTCAAATTTAATTATCAAAATAATTTAAAAGACCATTATGAAATGAACAAAACTAAATTTGTTTAATTTAAAAAAAAATGTTTTGGTTGTACCAATGGAACAATATAAAATTGATATATATGACAAAGTGCACTAGAAACTAAGCCAATATAAATACCTCTTATTACCAATAGTATAACACTAATTTACCTACTAAAACTTAAGAAGTTTTGTCTTTAAATTGTATTTTTACGCCAGCTTGATCAAACCTCACTTTATATTGAAAACTAGACTTAATAATGAATAAGTATATATCCATAAGTGATTACTAACTTATTTAAGAAAAAAAAATACTTATATTTATTATTGCATCAAGAAAATTAATAAACTAAAATAAAATCATACATTATAAAGAGTAACAAATTTACCAAATTGCTACACTAACAAACATGAAATAAGTTAAATGAACGTTAAGAAATAGACCTTTAATATGAAGCCAAAGCCTTCTCCAATATATTGAAATTGAAGATAAAAATGGATCAAAATAATTTCCAATTTGCTTGCAAATTCTTGAAAGAAACAAAAAACCAAATATTGATTGAAGCTACGACCGAACCTCGAATAGACATCTCTCACTTTTCTTTTTCTTTTTCTCCTTAGTCCGTGTATGTATGGTGTATCGTGTATATATGCGGGGGTGTATTTGAATGTGAGGAAAAAGAAATGTGTGTGTCTTCGTATGTTATTTTTTCTTTCTCCGTATGTTTCTGGTTTTTTTTTCTTTTGTGTGTTTGGAAGTGTGTTGCTGTTTTGGAAAATCTCCCCACATTTTTTTTGGTATGTCGTATATATATATAGTGTAATTGTATGTGTGTTGATGTAGTATAGGTGGGTAGGAAATGGGGTGAGTGATAGTGGGGAAGTGGTAGGTATATTGGGGTGGAAAGGTTAGTTTAGATTATTAATTATTTATTTCTTAATAAAAATATTATTAACTATTTTTGAACTAATAAATTATAATTAATAAATACTAGCTTATTTATTAAACTAAAATTAGAAGAAACTTGTGTCTTTTTATAAATTTTCTTTTCTTTAAAACAAAACTTACGCTACTACTGCAACTCTATATTATTATTTTTTTAGTTTTCAAATTATATTAAAATTAACTTACTAAAATAAGATAAATCAAAATATTTAATTTCGATATAAAACAAATATTTACAAAAAATAATAGTGTAAAACTTTAGGTGCGGACAAAAATTACGTGTCTACAACGAAAATGTAGTCCTATCAAGCTACTAGTATGGTTGCACTCTTACCTACTAATATTTTACCTTAATTCGTGTACTCCTCACCTTCATAGGATAATGTTTGAGTAAAAATAATATCAAAATTCTTCTTCATGAATTCCATGTCCAATCAAACATCACCACGTAATTTGAGACTGAGGGATTATTGTCTTGAAACTTTCTATTAGAGAAAGTGCGACAAACCTGCTAGTAAATATAGTCACAAAAACTCCATTAATTGTTTCGTGGTTGAGTTTGTTCGAGAGTGTAGTGGAATGAGGCCTAATAGAGAATTGTATGATAAACATTGCACGTCGAGATTTGTTGTTACTAGAAAACCAACTTCCTTTCTTTGTGCTCACCAAGCTTCATGACATTACAAAGGAAGTTGATGATGGCCCCTGCATCCTATACCTTGAGAGGGAAGATGATGCCAAATGCATCAAACATCTGCTTCAAGTAGTACGCATGTTGTCTCACCCTTCATACTATAATTCTTTCCTAAGTGTTCAATATTTAAGTACGAAGATTATGTCAAAAAGATAATGTAACGGAGATAATGTAACGGAGACCCTCTTGAGAAATCTTGTACCCTACGAGCAACAAACATATGATGTACTTCCTAAGCATTTCAGTGATTTTGTTGTGTTCATGGATTACCTCATCGACTCAAACAAAGATGTAAATGTGCTTCGTCGAATAATTATGTGTTTTTATGGGATTAATACTGTATCCAAGTTGTATTGATGGATTATAATCTTTAATTAAATTTGATAATATATATTTTCCCTTCTAAACTTGTTGGCTTGTTTCAGAACAACACTTAAATTTTGCGGGGGTCCTATGATCCTGACATACTAGCTCAAATTGATATAACCACCATGCCCCGAGACCTAATGTAGCATAGAGAGTGCATTGTAGCTTTGGAGAAGTAGGGGTAGATGAAAAATCATGAAAAGATGAAAGAAAAACGATAAATAAAAATAACACGAGAAAAAAAAGGTTACGTGGATCACACGTGGCAGAACGTGAGCACCACCTTCCAGCCACAGTGTGGTTTTTAGCACTCGGGGTGATATTTGCTGATGCTGAAATTAGTCACTATGGGATCATCATTTATTGATCGTTTGATTTGTTATATTAAAAATAGCATGCATTACATCATTTTTAAGATGATTCTTGCAAAATTGGTGGGATATGAAGTCTAATACTCCCTCCGTCCCATTTTGTATAAGTTAGTTTGACTTAGCACGGAGTTTAAGAAAGAAAGAAAAACTTTTGAAACTTGTATTTGTGTGGCTATAAATCATTTTATTAAGGGTAAAATGAGTATTTTAAAGTTAAATTGTTATTTAATATAGAAAGGTGTCATTCTTTTTTAGATTGACTAAAAAGAAAAACGAATCACATAAAGTGGAACATAGAGATAACCGAAGTTCACAAACTTCTACTACAATCCATTCATTTTATTGTTTGTTGGGAGATATGGAAATCTTTGACTGCTTGTAAGTACAGGGAGAAGAATAAATTCTATTATTCTCAGATGCTAAAGCACTGTATATGGAACACCAAATTAAAGTTGTCATGAATGACTCCTTTCCTACTATAACATTGGATGACTCTTGGCCTATCCTATTGTGATAAGATAGAAAGACGTTTAATCTATTCTATGATTCTGAAGCTTTATTTATTCTAGGCATAATATATAAATATGTTTATTTATTTAACTTTAGTTGATATTTATACTCTCTGATTTCATGTGTGCATAATAGATACACACGTCTTATGTGGCATAAAATACATAAGACGCCACTTAAGATGCTACAGAGAATCTAGGCATGTATTTGTTCAACTCTATACAAGTTTAAGTGTTCATCTGTGCATACCCAAAATTAGAGGGCACGAATGTTAGTTGAGGTCAAATTAAAGGACACATTTATGAATTATACATTTATTCTATGATACTGAACCTTTATTTATTCTATGATTTATGCATTATGCATTTATTCTATGATACTGAAGCTTTATTTATTCTATGATACTTTTCTCAAAAATGTACATTATTTCATGTTAGTAATATAGGCAGGCTTGCAATCACACAAAGGAAAATCTATATATAATACTCATATATAATTTTTTATTTTGCATCTCTCATCCTTCACGCCCTCATAAAAGTTAAGCAGAAAAGTTTAAGAAGAAACTCAAGTACACTCCAACTAGTCCATTTTCAATTTATAAATAGACAAATCAAAAAGGTAATTATTTTTAAATGTTTTACACATGCACCCTTTTATGTATGTATGTATGTATGCATGCTTAATTTGCTACATCATGTTACATTATGTATGTACTTAAATATATTAGGCCATGTTACCTCAAATTAGTTTCTTTTTCTACAGGTTATGGCAAGACATGTATATAGGGTTCTTTTCATAAAGCTACAAGAAAATTAAAATTAATTTCCCTTTTTGCTTTGTCTTTTCTTTTCAAATCAAATTTTGTAATGAATTGGATTTTTAATAAATGAATTTTTGATCAAAGTAAGTTATTATTTAAATCAATTCATCAAATTAATACGCTTTTTTTTTGAAATTTTACAAATCTAGAATAAATGTGTTTCTCAGTAATGTTTTAGGTTATATTTTAATCAGAAATAAAAAAATAAAAAAATAATTAAAAGTTAGGCCTCTGATTTATTTTTGGCTTTAGGCCACTAATTAGCTTGAGCCGCCATTTTCTTTTCATAAAATAACATGAGAGTTTGATGTTAGGAGTGAACTTGGTATAGTATTAAAAACTTCCGGTAATTTTTATTTTTTAAAATATTATATTATCATCATATTAAATTAATTTGGTATTTTAAAATTTAGTTTTATTATTTTGTGGTACAGTAAATTAGTAATTATAGTTTGACCAACTTCAACTTATATGAAATAATATAATAGAGAATTATGACTTTGACGTTTCAAAAAATGTATGTCTCAATTTTATCGCACTAACACCTTAGACATGTAGAAATGTTTTTTTAAAAGTACAACCATTGTTCTTCATTAATTAATCACCTCAAAAGGATATTTCAATCAAGATAGAATATGTAGTCAAGGTTCCAATGTCTAAATAATTAATTCTATATTAATACTATTTTATATATTTACTAATATATATTATAATAATATATATGAGTTTTATATATAACTATATACTTCAATACAATTTTATAGTTTCTTTTCAAATCAAATTCAGCTATGAATAATATAGCCATGGTATCTCTGAATATATTGAAATTAGAAAGATTATGTCTTTCGTAGGAATTACAGTCGAAGAAAAAGGGATGGAACACCCCACTGAGATTACCTCATCAGTAGATGAACAAATTTCACAGCTTCCTCAAACTGAAAAAGATGAGGTCTCTCTCTTAACTATATAAATTCAATTTTGATTTCATTAGCCCACTTTTCTTTTCTCAATTAATTAATTAATGTGTGTATATATATAATTGTAAGAGATCGTAATGTTCTTAGAGTATTTCATTTCATGTAATTGTAGGTCTACATCATGATCCGAACACATTCACTAACCATGGTTTTACACTTTTTTGGAATTTTATTTGAGTCCTCACCTTCCAACCATAAAGTTTTAGTAAAAAAAGAATATCAAAAATTAATTGAATCATACCGATACAAAAGAAAATTCGAGAGTCTAATTTTATTGATGTAAAATATGATGATAAAAAATAATTAAAATATTATAAATTTAATAAAATAACCAATCGACCTGTAATATTGACACTCCCTACCCTACATGTATCCAGAAGTAATCTTCAATTATCTGTATTTCTTCTCTTCTTTTACTATATAATAGATACTCCATAGCAATGAAAAATCCACCAAAAGCAAAAGTTAGAATAGGCACAAAAGAAGAAACAGCCATACCAAAGAGGTCATTTTCTGCATTTTCTCAATCCATGCTAAGTACTATCAATTAATTATATTATTTTATACCTCAAGTTGAAGGACATGACTCAAATGGATGATCGTTTTTGCTTAAAAAATTCTTAGTCTTCATTATTTTTGTCTATTGGCATTCAGTGTTTAATTTGATACTTATTTTAAAGTTTAATTAATTTGAATTCGCATACAAAATCTCATTTTGGAAGGTCTATTTTTAGGACTTAAACTCAAAGTCATTAATCAACGAGGAAAGAAAAATTATCACTTAATGACAATTTTTGTTGGTTACTCATGATAGTTAATTAATTGTGTGTTCTTTTTGAAATGGTGTATCACTACAATTTTTAATATTTTTATACAACTTCCACCAAGTTAGCGTTGTCTCATAAGATTGAGGATTTAAAACCAAACTTTACAGATATCTTAATTTTTTTTTCTAGTTGACATATATTAATTGAATATATATATATATATATATGAGTCTTATATATAACTATATTCTTCAATACAATTTTATACTTTCTTTTCAAATCAAATTCTGCTATGAATAATATAGACATGGTATCTCTGAATTGAAATTAAAAAGATTATGTCTTTTGCTATGAATAATATAGACATGGTATCTCTGAATTGAAATTAAAAAGATTATGTCTTTTTTAGGAATTAGAGTTGAAGAAAGAGCTAGGGATGAAACACCCCACTGAGACTACCTCATCAGTAGATGAACAAATTCCACAACTTCCTCAAACTGAAAAAGATGAGGTCTCTCTCTCAACTATATAAATTCGATTTTGATTTTGTTAGCCCACTTTTCTTATGTCAATTAATTAATTAATTGATTAATTAATATATATATATATATATATATATATATATATATATATATATATATAAGAGATTGTAATGTTTTTTAGAGTATTTCATTTCATGTAATTTTAGGTCTACATCATGATCCGAACACATTCACTAACCATGGTTTTACACTTTTTGGATATTTTATTTGAGTCAGGTCTAGAGGGGTAAAGAAAATGGGTGGAGTAATTTTTTGAAGTCACGTTTTATTTTTGAAATTAAGAAATCAATTTTAGAATTTAACTTTTTTTCAAAATTCAACTTATTAGCAAAAAAGATAAATAAATATGCATCAATTGTTAAAAGACGAAAATATATATGCAATAATATATTTTAACTAGAGATATATCCAATCCAGATCTCAAAGTTGAGAGGTATATTTGCCCACTTTTCCTGAACAAAATAATTGCTTGTGCGATTGCATAGTGTTTCTAATAAACATTTTAAAATTTCCTACTTTTTTCCGTTACAGATAAAAGAAGAGAGAAAAGGGTATCATATAATCGACATAGAGGAAAGAATTGATAAAATGATTAAGGATTTAGA